>PVHP010024523.1:0-26334 GCA_004024765.1 Zapus hudsonius | reverse complement strand
ACCATGCACCCTCAAAATTCACATCATGATATAATTTATGGCTTTTATATAAATCTAAACCAGTCCATTCTTTACCTTAAAACAATGAATTATTATCGCCTCCAATGTTTGTAATAAAATGTTACAGTGGGTTCAAGTTCAGGCAGGTCAATGCTGGCTTCAAGTTAATATTATTGATTGAAAGTTGCTAAAGTATCCCGGCAGATGGATGCAATAACTTTAGTCAGGAAACTAATCTGCAAAATATACCTTTGTGGTTGGTGGGCTTGAGCTGTAGTGCATGCACATTCCTATAGCAAGAAGCCAGAAGAAATTACCAAGTCTTTTTATTGAAAATTTAAAAATAAAACAGGTGTTCAGAAACCAATGCAAATTTTTTAAGAGCTAGGGCTTCTAAATTAGGTCTTAAAAGGCTATTTATGACTATTTCACTCATATTCTAAAGAAAAGATCTAATAGGGTGAAGTTTTATATTATTGCAAAAAATGTTTATGTATTCTTTGTTTCTCAAGTGTTCCAGGGGTTTGGCTGGAGAGATGACTCAGTGGTTAAAGACACTTGTTTGCAAAGCCTGCAGATCAGGTTTGAGTCCCCAGGACCCACATAAAGCCAGCTCACAAAGTGGAGCATGCATCTGGAGTTTTTTTTTTTTTCATTAGGAGTCACTGACCTGACAATCCAATCTCTCCCTCTATCAAATAAATATTAATAGAAAGAATTTGGATGAATGATCTCTTTTTGTTGGTAAACTATTTCCTCTTTTAAGTAAGGTTGGTGACATGATACCAGATAGAAGGAAGGTGTCAATTTGCTGTAATGGAATAGGATCTTTTCCATAGCTGCATTGCCTGATGCTGTTAATTTGGGCATCTATGAGCCTGGCAATTTTCAACAAATGGACTAGAAGTAGAGAGAACTATGCCACAGGCAAAATATCCCTTCAATCAAAGCCTTTGGTGGTTAAATTGACTAAAAATATTGGCTCATCATTCAATTTATTTTGTTTCCATTAGTCTTGACATTGGGCAACAGAGAAAATTCTGTGAGCTTTCATTAAGAATTGTGAAGAGCATTAATGTATAAAGAAATTGATCTGCCAATGATTTTATGCAGATCATGCCATTTCCATGATATCCCTCTGAGGTGTTTATTTGTTGTTTGTGTATTTGTGGAGTAGTGAGATATAGAGATAGCATTTAGACATAGAGAAGTGGGCAATTGTGATAGACAGGCATATTTGCACTCTATGTCAAGCATACATAGAGACCTGAATATCTACAAAATTGGGTAAACATTAAAAACGGAAATAGCACTATTTGAACTGTCTCTGTGATCAGCTCTCAGGAAGATGAACATTCCTATAATTGCAATTATCATGTGCATTCTGACCCTAATTGGGTAAGCTTTATATTAGGTTCACCAGAAGCAATCATGGAAGTAATTATGGACACTTGTCCTGGGGCTGTCATAGCCTGATTTTCATTTGGTAATTACCTTGGAACTTCCCAGCTAGTCCTCAGTACCAGTTAAGCAATGCAGCCTAGTGCAAATAAGTAAAGTCTCCTTGCAGGCTGCTTCATACAGGTTCTGTCTATGTACCTGGAATGTGCGGATGTACTGTGAAAATTTTCTTTGGAGAAACAAGCACTGAAGTCAAATGGGATCGAAAATCTTTACAATTAGACACTTCTCTCTAGGGTATGATAAAAGTACCTTCAATAATAGTGTCAATAGAGGCACTGCCAACTTTAAGAATGTTTTCAAGACACTGAGATCTGACTTTGCAGAACAGATTGTAAATCTCTGGCCCATTACACACCTGCAGAGATTTTGGTGTTTTATTTCTCTTGGGTGAAACTGCAGAAGCCCGAACCATGTTAATCACTGTCAGAACCAGTTGCACAAAATGCCAAGATGCAGTGAACCAAGGGTTTTATAATAAATATGACAATGCAGTCAGAATGTTGGTATGTTAGGCTTGTTTTTTTGGTGGTATTTTTTTCTTTTATAATCTTTGAAAAAGAAAAATGCTGAGGCTTTTATCATAAAAAGATTAACCACTGGGGACAAGTTACCACATTATATGAAAACTAAGTTGTTTAGTAATTGATTCAACAAAAATTAGCAACCTTAATTTAATGGTGGCATTTACTTTGAATGCCTTCAAAATGTTTTAAGTAAAAATAAACTTCAATGTTAATACTTCAAGTTTTATCTGTCCATCTATGACTTGCATACATACTGAAGAATTGGTATTATAATGGCATTATTTCATATTAATGTTGTGTTTTCTGTTTATTTTTGGTTATAGTTGGATCTTACCTTTTTCTTTTTGTCCCATGACACATGTAATGATTGTGGTGCAGAAAATACTAGTTTTAGTTTAGTTTAGTTTTTTTTTCTTCTAGTGCTTTTTTGGGAAATGGACATTTATTCAGTAGATGTAAAAATTTCTACAGATTATGACAGAACTGTATCATTGGCTTTCTATGCAGAATATCCTATTATGTATATTCAAGCTATTTCTCTAGAAAGCATTACATTTTAAAGAAGATAAAAATGACACAAATTGATATGCCTAATTAATGAGGTGTTTTGAAATACAATAAAGAGTACATTTGAACATCCATGAGCCCTCTTTCAAAATAAATACAATAATAGGTTATTTGAATAATTACACATATCTAAATTTCCTTACATGTACTTGAAGTAAACATTGATTTTACTAACCAATGTATAAGAAAATGGACTTATTAGTATTCAGTTCTAAAATGTTTATTTCTATCTGTCACAATAAAAATAATACACGGAAGAGACTCCAAAATATATAATGTGCTCTCCTAGGCTGCTGCTTTTTTAAATTTAGTTAATTAGATGGCTATTTATTGAGCTAGTTAGTTTTGTGTTTGTGTGTTCACACTTGGACACATCAGTGTCTCTTGCTGCTGAAAAGTATTGTCCAGCTTCCTGTGGATCCTGGAAAACTGACCTTGGCCCAGAAAGCTTTGCAAGGACGTGCCACCTCCTTAGTCTCTAGGCTTCCAAATTTTACTTAGTAATATGATAAAAATGTATAAAATTATATTTTCTATATGTTTCTATGATGTTAAGACAATATTTGCAATTACCTACCCAGGATTACTTTCTATGTTCCTTTAACTTTGACCATCTAAATATTTATTACCCTGTTAATTGTTCTCAAGAAACTGATGAAAACATACTATGGGATCAATAAATGTTTCTATACTTACTGTACTAGTAAAATGAATCATTGCTAAAGGAATTAGAGAAAATCCAATATGATATAGAGTAGTTATACACTATAAGTTCTATAGTCACCATCATATGTAAACTGTGTAGCTATGGCATACTTTCAGACTAAGGACTCGAAAAGGAGTAAGATTTAACGCAATATTATGGAAATATGCCTAACTTTCCTTTCTATGTTTACTGCCAACATGTTCCTAAGTGTCTATCAATGCACACATGGCACCCTACTGAGTGTGTACCACATAATTAGGTGGACAAGTACACTTGAGAATCTGTAGTTAGATACCATCTGAAACTTATAACATTCTCCAAAGTACAGTGAGACTGGGAATATTATATTCTCCCCATGTGTGTGTCTATGTAATATTTAGGATTCAATATTGCAAAAAAGGATTTTATCTACAAAGCACTAATGAATTATCCATAAAATGATTCGGGTACCTTTGAGTGTCTTCCTTTCAAAGGTGACTTTTCAACAGTTTTTGTAATTACTAAAGCTATTATCAACTGAGTTTTGTATATGACTAGAGTTCCTGAATACCTTCAACATTTCTGTTTCAAGCTTCTGAGTTCTACATCAGGACAATTGTTCAGTGGTGACAGAGAGACATTGTATCCTTCACAGATCACTAGCTCCCAAAGATCTAATTTTATCTTCAATAATAGGTACAAGGAAGAACAAAATATAAGGTGTCGAATGTGGTGTTTTAGCTATTACACCAAAATGATTAGAGGGGAGTGGGCTAAGCACCATGTGCACCAGTATGATTCCAGATATTTTCCTCAAGTGAATTATTATTTTCCATAATAGAATAAGTCTTATTACATGAAAGTGATGAACAAGTAGATTAGACTTATGTCCAAACCTAAAATGGGAGCTAGAAATGTTAGAGCTGGTGGTGGTTTGATTCAGGTGTCCCCATAAACTGATGTGTTCTGAATGCTAGGACCCCTGCTGGAGGCAATGAGGAAGTTAGACACTCCTGGAAATGGTGTTTGTTCAGGGCTGGTTTTTGGGTGTGATAGCCAGCTTCCCATGGCCAACATTATGGGGTGCTTTGGAAGCTGACTGCAACACTTATATTCACATTGTCTTTTTGCATAATTCATGTACTTACATACTAGAATTTCAAATTAAAAAAAAATTCTTCCTACCCACTTCAACTCAAGTAGAATATACTTCATTCTGTTGGGATAACTCTTATATTCCTAGTAATTTTGTATGGAGTTTAGATGTGCATCTGTGAAAATGGAAGATGAAGCCGCAGGATATTATATTACTCATCCTATGTAAAAAACTCATTAACCTGCACTGGCTCCATTTAATACCTCAGCCATTTGTCCCATTGTTTGAGTATATAATGACATCTCTGCTTCTTATCAAATTTGAGCATCTTCAGGATAAATAGACCCAGCAAGATAAGAGTACTCTTGTATTTTGTCATGGACAAAATAAAAATTAATTTGTAGATAGTCAAACAAAAGCAACAGTGAAAAAAGAAACACTTCAAGACATCATGATTTATCTTCATTTCGTACACTGTGTTTCCTCCTACATGATTTGATAAATGAGTATCTGAAGAATCAAGGTGATGACAAAGGAGGAATAAAATGGGAATGCTCTTCATCCTGGTTGACGAGCAATTCACTGCATTGAAACCCTAAAGATAATTATTGGTACAATACTAGATCGTGATGTAGAATGTAAAGATTAATGCTGTTAAAATTCAGACAGAAAGAGACAGAGAGAGGAGAGAGTTAGTGAGAGGTAAATTTGGCAAAAGGTAATCAGTCTTTGGACTTAATATTCTTTTCTAATTCCTTCAAAATATGGAGCTGTAAGATCAACACGCTTTAAAGAGGTACAGAAAAGTACCTGAAAGTTCATTCTGAAAAAATTCCCTCTCTTGCTAGGATAAAGAAGAGTCAACCCCATGCATTTATCCTAAAGGAAATCACACAGCAGTACCTAAGTTATTGAATTTTAAAATTCAATAGAAAATGACCTAAATATAGTTTGTCAATAAAAGAGAAGTTTTTTTTTTTTTTAATATTTTATTTATTCATTTTCAAGCAGAGAGAGAGAGAGAGAGAGAGAGAGAGAGAGAGAGAGAGAGAGAGAGAGAGAAAGTACACCAGGGCGACCACCTTGTGCGTCTGGCTTATGTGGGACCTGGGGAATTGAACCCAGGGCCTTAGGCACTGGAGGCAAGTGCCTTAACCGCTGAGCCATCTCTCCAGCCCGAGAAGTTTTTAAAATGAAAATATAAAATTACTAAAATCAAGAGAAAGAAGAAAATAAAAATGGAAATTTACGTACAAACACTGAAAAACAAACATATTGAAGAGAATGAATATATTTTAGTATTACATGTACATTATGTAAACATTGATAACATGTTGATAGTTCTCTTCCTTCAGCCCTTCCTCCTACTTCTCTCTCTCCCTCCTCTCTCTCTCTCTCTCTCTCTCTCTCTCTCTTTCACTTTCTTCAGTTCTTAGGACCTCTGAGTAGCTCAGGCTGGCCCCAAACTCCTGATACTCCTGCCACAGCCCCCAGAGGGCAGGAATGAAATCCTGTGTTCAGAGGCTTATATTTGAAAATAAATGTGCTGAAGATATTTCCCATGTTATTTTTATATATCAGTAACAATTAAAATGATATACCTAAAAAAATAAAAAAAAATTAAAAAAATGATATACATGAATCTAAAGCATATATGTTATGGAATTTAATAATCACAGCAACTCTTTGAATAGGTATATTATCATACTTTTTAGAAGTAACAATGTTGATGATAGGCGAACATACATAAGACTTGGGATTCGGTGTCCATCATATAGTTAGCTCTGTGTCATAGGTACCTTGCTCATGGAAAAGGTCTGGTTAGTCATGCAGGTCTTCTAGATTTTATGCATGTTATCTTATTACACTCCAGATATATCATAGCACTGCTTACAATATCCCTTTGGGATCTAGTAAGTGAAGTTACCATGCTACATTTTAATATGATCTCACAGCAGGGACCATGAGACAAGGTTTTAGTATAATTAGTAGCAGAGTTAACTAATCGGATGATTAATTTGAACTACTTGAAACATCATTTTATTAATCTCTTTGGAAATGTGGCACAGGAAAAAAATAGAGTAAAACATGCTAAGAATTAACTACCAAAAGAAAAACTCTGAAAAAGGAAAATTGGGTCATTGAACATAATGGAAATTGTTGAGAGAACTTGGAAATGCAATGGAAATGCTCAAACATGAATTTCACTATTATGCAACTTTTATCTGCATGGATAGTATTTAGAAAGAGTACATTGTTATTCTTCTCCTATGTCAATAAGGATATGCACCCTTGTGTTTTATAGCAAAGTGTATAATTTATTTCTTGTATATTAGATATCAAAATTGCTGACATGTAGTTTGAATATTTTACTTTGATAATTTAAAAATGTAATTTATAGTGAGTGCCTACATTTTGTATATAATGCATCAAATATAAGATTTTGAATGAACTAACAAAATTTTGTTTTGATTTATGCTTTTTGAATCAGGATAGCATTCTAACCCAGGCTGACCTAGAACGTACTCTGAAGCTCAGACTGGTTTTAAACTCAAGACAATTCTCGTACCTTAGCCTCCCAAGTGCTGGAATTACAGATGTGAGACATCATCATAAAATGCTTTAAAAATGATTTAAGCATCATATATTTAAAAAATTTAAATTTAAAAAAATGATTTAAAAATCATATATTTAAATGTTAATGCATATATTACTTTGTAGTATTTACATATTTGCTGAATTCACTAGGTTTTTAGGTGTAAAATACTCTGTACCCCCAGAAATTGATTCTCATTATGTTTTACCTATGAGTTTATTATGCTGAAGATGGAATTTAGTTAATGTGGAATGTACCTCACATTTGGAGATCTGCATATTTATGCAACCTAGATTTGTTCACAGATGCTGATATGTATTGCTTCTTTGAAGAGAATTTGAGTTGCATTCAGTGAGAAACAAGTATGATTAGTGAAGTTGCATAATTCGCAGTGAGCTGCCTGTTTTACCACAGTGGCAGCCTTAGAGCCAAAAGAAACAGGAGAGGCTGGAGGGATCTTCTGTGGATTTTATCTTTCACCTTGCCAACAAAAAGTTGATGGGAATTCTGATTTAAATTCATATGTGATGCTCCAGGACTTATGTGTATTTCACATGACACAGGTAAAACATGCTACTGATAGAATCTAATTAAAATCCTCCTAATATTCTAATACTGGACATCCTTGGGAAAGCTGTTTACTTATCTATAGTTAATATCAGAGTTTCCCAATGCAAGCATGAATTCTAATATTGTTTATCAATTCTGGTATGTTTATTGCACCTGTTTTATGAATATACCAAACAAGAAATATAAGACACGTTCCTATGCATTTTTAGATTTAAGATTTAGTTGCTATGGGCAGTTTAAAAATTCCAGTGAAGGAGCACACTGAATTATTTATGATCATTTTTTGTCAAAGTTTTTGGAAAGATTGAACACAGACAGTGATACCAAACATCTTCAGAGAATCAAAATTTCAAGTCATGTATTTAGAGTTAATATTTTGACATACAATTCCTTTATTATTTAAGATAGAGAAATATATATTATTAAAAAGAATAATATGGCAGCTTTTATTTCCTAAACTTAGGAAATATTATTTGTCACTAATTTTTCATGATATAAAGGAATTCCTATCATTGTTGATCACATACTACATTGTTCTGTGATTTAAATTAGATTAACCCCATTCTTTCCATTCTTTCTATAAATTTGAATGATATTTTTATTCCTCTCCAAAATTTATTCTAAGTTTACCGCAAAATGCAAAATTCTCCTGCCCTCTGTTCTCTGGTTCCCAAATTCTGCCATTACCACGTTTGTCTATAGGTAACCTGCAAGCTGCAGTCTCAACACTTGGAACACACGTTCCTGGTGCAAAGCAGGATTCATCTGCATTTCTGTGAAGTTGTTCTCTCTTGCCTTTCAACATTAACTGTTGTTGAGGGTGATCTCTGAGCACCTGAGCACCGTGTGTCCTACTTTTCACTGCTTAAATGATTTAATTTTGGTGTGTGTAAGATCATGGCTGCATGATGAGAGATGGACCCCTTTGTTTGCCATTAAATCCACGAGTGCAAGTCAAAAACAAGTACCAGCAGCCAACAAGCAAGGAGACCATGAGAGAATATCTTCCCCTTTATATAGTCTTTGGATGGGGTCTTGCAACCCTTCCCCAGACTTAATGGCTTCCTGAGTCTCTGGAATTTCCTTCCTGCACTGCCCACAGAGGAAAGGATGTTTACTTCTAGCTCCCTTGAGCTTCCTTACATTCTGCCCCCATACTGAGAGACTGCCTTCCTATGACCATCCTCAGAGATCCACCCAAGATAATTATAAAGATCAAGTTGACAACAAAACCTAATCATCCCAGGGATGCATCATGGTAGATTGAATCAGTTATCTCCCATAAACTCATAGGCTTTGAATGCTTGGTGCTCAATTGGTGGCAATTTAGATGGTGGAGCTCTGTTGGAGGAGGTGCTTTATTATGTCCCAGCTTCTGCCTCTCTAGAGTTCCCTCTCTTTCTGCCAGTTTTCAGGTGCTGTGGTAATATGTTAATCTCCTTCTCTGCTCTAGCATCTGTTCCCCACCAACATGGAGCTTCCCCCTTGTGTCTGAAAGCCCAAATAACCGTTTTCCTCCCATCACCTGCTTTTGGTCAGGTATTTTGTTTCAGTATAATGAAGGAAATTAAGCATATATGAAAGTTAAAAAGCTAATAACCTACCAGAGTCAACTTTCACAGTCAATACAATCAACTATTTTTGGTTATAAAATCCACATGTATATATGAGATCACTGATGTTCATTTTGACTTCCTGATTCCAAGTTATCCACATTGTTGTAAATGGCATGATTTTATTATTTTTTATGCATGAATAGTATTTCTTTATCTATTCATGTTGATAGACAATTATCTCTTACTCATTTTTTGGGGGGGCTGGTATGAACGTCTGACAGACTGAGCATTGAGATATTTCATTTCCTTTTGTTGTGTGTACTATAATAGGACTGATTTATCCTTTTATCCTACAGTTTTTAAAGTTATTTTGTTTTTTTTATTTAATACATATATATATATATATATATATATATATATATATATATATATATATATATATATATATGGAGAGAGAGACAGATGAGAGAGAGAGAGAGAGAGAGAGAGAGAGAGAGAGAGAGAGAGAGAGAGAAAGAATAGACATGCCAGAGCCTCATGCCATTGCAAATGAACTACAAACACAAGGAACCCTTTGTGCATCTGGTTTTATATGGATACTGGGAAATTGTTGAAATTGGAAGTTTAGTTTTGCAAGAAAGAACCTTTAAAAACTGAGTCTTCTTTCTAGTCCATCAAGTTTGACTTGTTTTGGAACTTATATACTGTTGTGCACAGTGTCTTTGTTATTTGTTCCAACCCTCACAGCATGCAGAAGTTTGATTTTCTCTACATTTTCAGAAAGGCTTCCTGTTTCAGCTGAGTGTCATCACATTGTTTTAGACCTGCCTTTCCCTCCTGAGGCCCTCTTCTGTCTCCTCATGTTCTCCTCTTCTTTCTCCTCCTCAATGGCCTGCAGGGTCATTTGCTAGTACTTTGCTTAGGATTTTTACCTCCATGTTCATCAACATTATTGGACAGTAGTTTCTTTTTTATTATGTCACAGTATGGTTCTGGAACCTGGGAAAAACTGGCCTTATAGAATAACTTTTAAAATTATTAAAAAAGAAGTGATATGAGCTCTTCTTTAAATTTTTGATATTATTCAGAAGTGACCCTATCTGACCTTGATCTGCCTTTGTTGTTCTTTGTTTATTTATATACATTTATACTACTGATATAACATAAAGGAATTTAAAGCTATTATTAATGAAGATAATAATAATGTAGGAGCCATGGTAGGGGAGAATATCCAGAGACATCACCCCCCCCCCTCAGCAACAATGCACAAAGTGGGAAGAAAAAAAAATGAAAGAAAGAAAAGTAACTGGCTACCTCTGGTGCAGTTCATAACCCCCTAACCTATAGACAGATCCAGCACGAGCAAGAAAGAAGGACCCCAGTTGTTAAGGGACAGAGAGGAGGGAAACGGGGACTCATTCACAAGATTTGCTTATGCAATGTGCATACTTATTCTTAATAGTGATATTAAATGTAAAAAATACAGTACCACAAATGATTGAAATATAGATATATAGGATTAATTAATGGGGATACTTATATTTAAAAATTTATACATAGTTGGTCTGAATATCCAAAACGAAAATGAAAAATATGGCATTATAATTTCACTTATATAGAAATTGCTTAAATAGTCCTAATAAGAAAGCTTTCTTAGCTATAACTTGTGATAACTCTGGTCAGCCTTGGTAGGATTTGGTCAAATACTTTTTAAGTAATTCAATCCTTTAACTGTTTTATTAATTGTTTTAAACTTTAGATTCTAGATTAAAGCAAGAAAAATGCTTATCCATTCATGTTATTAGAAGTGAGGTGTTTCATTTCCTATTGAAAATACATGTGAATTCACACAAGCTGCTTTCTAGGCTTGACAAATTGAGATGAAGGAGGCAACACTCTGACTTGCGTGTTCAAATCTCTAAACATTGCATCTTAATGCAATTTTCCTCTTGCTTTAATGATATCAGCTGTATAATCTCATTGCTGTTTCCCAGAGAGCAACATCAGAGTGAATAGAATAGCCTTTGGTAATAACAAGGCTCTCCACAAATAACTCCCACACTCTTCAAAGGAATCTGAGTGCACAGGGTCAGAAAACTGTGACTCCCCCCAAATCGTTTGCTTTTTTTTCATCAACAAGAAACATTTTATTCAAGTTGTTATGATTTATTTTGGTGCTCCACCAAATTCATTTTGTGTATTACTGGTAATTGTTTTAAGACCAATAGTGACTTTATTTTGCAACTCGAGTTGATGCTTTATTCAGCTTCCATTCTTTCCTGCGACCTGTCCTATTCTTTGACATCTTTTGAAAAATGCACATTCTATGCAAGAAAGCTTTGGCAAACATTTCTACTTTTCAATCTGTTTGCAGAAGTCAGCAACGGCTGAATGAATAGTTCTGAAAAATATGTTCAGTGACAAGCAAGGTGTTCAGTCCCTTTTGGAAGAGTAGAATTGGAGCTTGTTATCCACATATAATAAATCTTCTCAGTTATGATATGCATATTAGTCTCATTTATTATTGAATTTAAATATCAATGATATTTTATGCTTCCAAAGAATAGTTATTTTTTAATATTTTATTTATTCATTCAAGCAGAGAGACAGAGACAGAGACAGAGAGCACCAGGGCCACCATCTTGTGGTTCTGGCATGTGTGGGTCCTGGGGAAAGACCGCTGAGCCATCTCTCCAGCTGTTATTTTTTTTTTTATTAAGAGAGAGCAAAGAGGGTTGAAGAGGGAGAGAAATAAAGATAGAGAGAGAGAGAGAGAGAATGAATTTATGGGAGCTCAGAGGCCTCTCACCACTGAAAACAAATTCCAGATGCATGCATCACTGTGTGCATCTGGCTTTATCATGGGTATGGGGAATCAAACCTAGACATCATATTTTGAAAGTAAATGCTTTTAGCTGAGCTATCTCTCTAGCATGCAAATAGTTTTTCTTGACAATCATGAAAAAAAGGGGGAAATAGAAAAAAACATGCCAAGGAAATCCATTTATAGTGATTTACAATCAGGACAATTTTTGATGATGAAAAATGTAGAAATCATAAAAACATTATCAGACATGATAATTCAGTTTTAATGGATAGCAGTTAGCTAACATATATATTATATAATGTTTAATTCATATGCATGTTGAGTATGAGTTCTAAATAAAAGTTACTGATATTAATTTCTACTGAACATAATTTTGTTAATATCAAAATAAACCTATAAAACATTGTGATTTGTGCTATTTTTACACATTAATTATTATTATATCTGTTTTTGAAATGAACCACTGGTATATTTGCTTGAATAATTAAATATTTGTTATCAAATTATTGTCCAGTCTAACCATAACAGCTTTACATTTTGATAGAAAATTTTAATATGAATACTTAAAGAATTTATCTCTTTAATTTTGGACATTGAGCAATTTACATTTTCTTTTGAATTTTTCAGTCACTTTACTTTTGTGACAGGGTCAGGCATCTGCAGAAACAACCCCTCCCCTTAAGTGGGAGGTGTCTAGCTAGAGCTACAACCTAGGAGCTAAAATTGATTGGTCAGATATGAACCAATCAGCTGTCTCTCTGACTCACCTGAGGAAAACTTAAATTAACTTCCCTTGAAGAAAGCCTTCCTCTTCCCCGCATGGCAATCGAGGAGCAGGACATCTGAATCTCCAGGCTTTAGCAAGGTAAGGCCTACCCCACTTGGCTGGGGTGGGGGAAGGCTCCAGACTTTTTCCTCATGAGCCTCTCCTTATGATGGGAGCTCTCTATTATCTTTTCTTCTGCTGCTTATTTAGCTGAACAAGTTAAGTTCTGTTAGACTCTCCATGTTTCTCCCCACACTGGTGGCTGGAGAACTCTGTAACTTCCCATGTTTCCTTAAATAATATGATATTATGAACCTCACAGACCACGTGGTGGCTGTGTGGCTTTCCTATCCAATTCCCCTTTCCCTTAACTAATTAATCTAGAATAAATGTGTAATAAGAATTATTTCATTCCCTGTGTATAATTCTTTTGCATTAGTGGACACAAACTGGGGGGGGGGATTCAACGATAAAAAACAAATATAACTGTGCCAAGGTTTCCCCGTAACACTTTGAGGAAGGATAACAAGATCAGAGTAAATGCATACGTTATTGTAAGAGAATAGTTTACGTTTTATCTCACCTATAGGAAATTGAAGTGTCATAGATAAATGCAATATATTAATTACTCAGTAAATAATTGTTCACTCCATTAATAGAATTTAAAAGGAAAGGGTCAGAGTAAAAGCATCTGGCCTCCTATATGGTGTTAGAAAATGAATTTAAAATAAAAAAAAATGTAGTTCTAGAAGTACTTAATAAATGGACTATTATGTAATAGTGAACACACACTCAACAATATAGTGAAAACTACCAAGTTTATTCTCATATTTTCTTTTAATTTACCATTACAATGAATTGATGAAAATCAAACATGTACTACTAATATTATTGGCTTCTAATTCCATAGAAACAGGCATTCTTCCTGAATTTCTTATAAAAGTGTTCATTGGCAATTAATTTATTTTTCTTGTTAAAATAACATGTACTAGTAATGAGAATCATATTCATTCTTTTTTTCATTAAAATCATATGTCATTTTTGCCATTGTCTTAGCAGTGATATATACTTATAGTAATGATAGTTTTTTGACTGTTTATATTCTCTTTTGCAAGGAATGTGTTAAAATCCTCAGTTTCAGGCTACCACACACACTCTCAAGAACCCGGATGGTGCTGTGAGAGACAAGATTGATCAACATCACCACAGACTGTGGCCAGCAGGAAGTCTCTGCCTGACGTTGTATCTAGATCTCTAGATCTGTGCTATTTTTCAAAAAGTCAATATTTTGGAAAGGCTTGGGAAAACAGCTACATGAAATCATGACTTCAGAATTAGCAGAAACTCCAAGCCATTCATCTTGCATCCTTACATAATCCATTATTTAATGCTATGGCAATCAGGGCTCTAAGTGCGGTCAATTACAAATCAAGAATCACTTCTGAAATGCTTCAGTAAAATGACCAAATAACTACTTTAGTGGATTAACCAAATAGCAGTTAACTCCTTATTTCTGAGCAAAAATAAAATGAAACAAATCAATAATCAAAACAAATATAGTGTACTCTATATTGGCATTTTTAGGGGCTTTCTTAGATTGCTATATGTTATTCTACACGACAAAGAGACAAGGTGTATGCAACAAACATAAAGACAGACTTAGGAGACACTTCAGAGCAAAGCAATAGATGTGCCTCTTGCACAGAAGCAAGGTTGAATGTAAAAATTAATACAGCCTAACCAGATGTGGCAAGATAAACTTTTAGAGACATACAGGAAAAACCCAAATATTCAAGTAAAAATTATGGATGATATTTTTGATAAAAATGCTTTGATTGAAGCATTGGAAACATAAAATGAATTATCTGAAAACATTAATCCTAATTAATGTAATTATTGCCCTCTAACCTGATTGCTGAGTTTGTATAAATGGATAAGTAAGTTCATTCCTCATGTTAGCTATTCTTGAAATTTTCTTGTCCTTTATCTTTTTTTATAAATATATTATACTAAAGCTTATGTACTGCATATGTACTATTTCATATTTATTCTTGTGTCTCAATATTTTCTTCTGAAGTTTTCATTTCTTCACTAATTGGTAGTGCAAGTGTATTTTCCTGTACCTTACGATTAGTTTAATCATTATTTATTTGATGAATAACTGTGAATAATTATTTCCAGATATATTTTGGAAGTTTTTGTTGCATTCTAATTTTTTTTTTATTTTTAAGAATCTGCTTCATGATGTATATATACAGTACATTTTAGGTATGACATTTCTTGATAAAAGTATATGAAAAATTCAATTTGACAAGACAAAGCTAAATTGTTTTCAAGGAAATAAGTCTAATTTACATCTCAAAAAGTGTCACATCAAGCTTCTATTGATTCAAATTCGTAAATATACTTAATATGGTAACTGAAATCATTGTCCATCTGAAATAAAAATGTCATATTGTGGTTCGTTTTTCTTTGCACATTCCTTCTAGAGTTGAGTACTGATATGTATTATAGCAAGTATTACTGAACTATAGAGGCACATTTTCCACCATGATGTGATTACATTTTTTCTTTATTGATTTGTAATAGTATATTCTGCATAGCATTTTGCCAAATATACTGTGCATATGTTCATACAAGTCTGTTCTATTGTTTTAAACCAGTTCATTTTCTTTTTGATAATTTTTGATACAATTCTAAAATTTCATGTGATACAAGTTATTGGTCTTTCTTTCAAGAAAAGACTACATACCCAGATATTTTTCAGTATTCTATAATAAAATGTTAGCTTCTTTTCAGCCTTATTGATGAGTCAGAAATGATAGAAAACTTTTCTGATTTTTTTCAAAATAGAAGTGTTGTATGTCATGTTTGTGGTAAGGGAAATCAATGAGGGAGGGTATGTAGATTAAATGGCCGCCCTGTAAGAATCACATATAGCACATATTTGTTATAAAGGTTTATAAGTACATGTTCTATGCTATATTCAAATAAAGACAACTTAATCATATATATGTTATTGTAAAGAACTGTTCATCCTGTTTTGCAAGGATAGTTTGTGATATAGTAAAGATTATCTTTGAATAATAACACAGGAAAAATGGTTTTTGGCAGATTTACATTCTTAACAGCTATTTGTTTGGAGAGAACTCATTTTTTGTTTTTCTAGTGGAGAAGAGGCTTTTATTTTTAATTATATAAAATATTGAATTTTAATATAGCTGAAGATACCTTTTAAAATAATATTTTATAGTTTTTCCTTGGTTTTATTTAAAAAAGATAAACAAGATTCCTTAGGATGGTATAATCTAAAAAACATCTTTTTTACTTCAAATTGAATATATTCTAAAAATATTTCTAATTTGCATGCTGCATTTATAATCACATTTTATGAAAAATGAAGTTCTAGTTTGTATGAATGATCATATTGAAACCAAATAATGTGAATGAATGACAAAGTCTAAATAAAAAAGTATGGGGTGCGTTCTAAGATCTTCCCGTTCTGGAGCTGTGATTTAAAGAATCTTTTCTCTCTATCAGCAACATGATAATTTGTTGTATTCTTGCCACAGTACTTGCCAGGCAACAGTAAGCAGAGTCCACAGGCATTTCTAGAGTGATTTCATACTTGGAAATACATTCAAGATAGCTAAGGAATTTGGAAGTCATTTTTGATGGAGATTATATCGAGGCATATTGCTTTATTCAGTCAACATTCCTTAACTGACAGGAATTTTATCATGTGATCCATTCTTAGCAAAGGGGATTGAAAGAGTCTAAAACACTAAGGAGAAAAATCACCCAAAACCTGGCAGAATGAGATAGGGGCCAGTGCTATGCAATGAAACAGGCTTTCAGTGGATTTAGGACGTGCATCTGTATGTGTTCCTTAGTTGGCAAGGTGCGGAGGACTGAATGGTAATGTAGTTCATCAGAGCTCAGTCCAATTCCCCACTGACAGTGTGTTAGTGGAAAAAAAATACTTCCCCTTTTAATGTTTTGGCTTTTTTACTTTTGAATTAGAAGTTGTGAAGCTTACCCAGGTTTGTGATGCTAAAGGAGAGCTTGCTTAAAAGCACATTGAGCTGTTACTTTTGCATAAGAGATCTCTGTTAAAGAGAAAGGGTTCCAACTACTTAGCTCTTAAGAGAACTTTAGGAGGTCTGAGAGATCACTGGAATGTGATCCCCAAGACCCACACTAATTACTGGGTGTGCCTTCATGCATCTGTAACTCCATTTCCATAGGAGAGCAAAGAACTGAGAATTCTTGGGGTGGGTGTGGGGATTGGGTGGCAAGTTCCTGGATCCACAGAGGGAGTGCATTGATACTACAAGGGAATGTACACACACATACAGCCCTCCATGCACACATATAAGAAAAAATAGTGCAGGAATATTAAGGAGAAAATTTCTCAACATGTTTCATATAAAGTCCAGACTACATGGTTTTTTTTTTTGTCTGCAGTATATATGGAAGATAAAACGAATTAGAAAAGTAGTTCCTTTAGTAAATTTATTCTTCTCCATCCACTTGCCTCTTGACTCTCTCCCCAACATCACCGCATCCTCAGTGAATCTGTCTTCCTAAAGCAATCTTGTGAGATAATGTTGTTATCTATCTCTGTCATCTATCTATCATCCGTCTATAATCTAGCTATCCATCTATCTGTCTATCATATGTTATCTATCTATCTATCTATCTATCTATCTATCTATCTATCTATCTATCTATCTATCTATCTATCTATCTATCTATCTATCTATCTCTATCTGTCATCTATCTATCTATCTATCTATCTATCTATCTATCTATCTATCTATCTATCTATCTATCTATCTACATCTTTCATCAGGTTTTGTGTTAGTCAGGACAAACTCCTGATGATAGGATCATCTTAGCCCATAAAATAAATAGGGGAAGGTAGTTGTAGGATTGTCATAGAAATGATAAAAAGACAGAAAAGGCCAGACATTACTGCTTTGCTATATATTTAGAAAAGTGAATTCCCCCTCCCCAGTCATTCTGAAAAAAGAAGCAATATATTCCATATCAATATTGACAACCTCTAAACCTCCATTAAATTTGTAAAAAAAAAAAACCTATCTATCTATGTTTCTGTTGATAAAACCATCTAATACTGTTTTTTTTTTTTGTTTGCTTGTTTTGTTTTTGTAATACTGTGAGGTGTACTAAGTGGTAGAAAAAATTTTACTCTAACTTCTTCTATACCAACAAGACATATATTTAAGGACACACTCAAACTTTATGCACAGATACGTTTCTTCTGTCCTTGGAGTATTTACCTTGTTACTTCTTTTGAAAAATATTTTTAAAATTTCTATAGTGCCATGTAGTAATTGAATCTATTGATCATTAAGAAATAATTTTAGAATGTTCATTTCATGCTCATATTTTTGCTTTGTGAAACATGTTTCAACCAAAAGTGAGCATAAAATATTGGAAAATATCATTTTCCTAATAATACAGTATCACAAACATTATATAGGTTGCATGTGAACAATATGGCAGCATTTGTTGATGAAACATCTATACAGGAAGTATGAGAAAATCCTAAAGTCTTGGAATTATGAGACATTTAAGAGGCAATGTGCATAACTTTTCTTATTTTTTTACGAAGATTCTACAGAATTCTATCTTTAAAATATTTTACTTGACATTATTAAAATACAATGGATATTCTATATATAATTTATTTTGCATTCCAATGAAGTCTCAAGATCCAATATCAAATTTTAATATCTATACATTGAAGTCTTTAGTTTACTAAAATTTGTATAGTTTTTAAAAGATTTTTTTCTTAATGATATTTTTCCAAAAAATATTTTCCTTTATGATTTTATGCACTGTGTAATGTATGTGCAATCAAATGGAAAAACAAAGGTTGCCTTCAGAATTTCAAAGGCAGGCATGCAGCTCTGGCTAATCGTTCATCTGATATTTGCAAAGTGCTTTGACTATAAATGTATTTCATGTTGTTTCTACTTTTCCTTCCTAATGACTTTTCTGAAGAAAGTTGTGGATAAAAGGGCAAGTAAATGTTAAAAATGCATGCCTATATTACAGATGCTTCTTGAGGAAAATAGTGAGGCAGCACCCTAAATTCATGAAACCACAATCAAAACAATGAGTCAGCTATATGAATGATCAAAAGAAAGAGACAAATGACAGGGAACACACTACCTCACAAAGGGAATTTTATTATTTGTTAAATTTATGCATGTGTTCATCTAGAGAATATTTTTTAAAACACAGTGCTGATCATTATGCAATAATCTAAAAATTTGAAATAAAAATTTAAAATATAAGACCCAATACACATAGGCAACCAGTTTGCTTATTGTAGGGCTTTACTTATCTTTGAAAAAGACATAGCTCTAAAATGATAGCCTAGCCCTGGAGAGATGGCTCAGTGGCTAAAGGAATTTCTTGGCAATGTCTGATGACCTGGGTCAGATGCTTGAAGTAGTGCATTCATGTGGCGGGGTTCTTTTGCATCAGCAGGAGGCCCTCCCTTACTCTCCCCCTCTCAAATAAATATACACAATTATATTTAAGAAGTACTCTTTAATGAGCTGGACTTCATCAAAAACTTTTCTGATTGCTTGTTTTTCTCTGTTGAAAACATTGAAGAAAAATTTGCACATTTGTTATTTACTGAGAGAAATAAGCATGCATTTTCCAGTTGCTCAAAATGTCTTAAAATGATGCTATAGACCGAAATTCTTTGTTCTTAATTTTTCTCCTCCCTCTTAGTTCTCAGATGTCAGATCTATATCTAATCCAAAGACTTTCCCTATCAATTCATGCTCATCCTTATTGTCCGATGTTTCCTGGAGAGATGTCAGCAAATGTCTGTTTACCTCAGATACAACACTAGTGAGCCAACAAAGAAACAATTCCACCCAAGTCAAGTTTAGTGAACCAGTGAGTATATTGTGGCTGCTGACAGGAGGAACCAGGGTGAGAGGTTGCTTATCAGAACATGTGTTACTCCGAAGCAATTATGTCACCAAAAAGCTTACCTAAGCACAAGGGACAACTCAAGAACTCTGTGTCCCTGTTGCTCCTCACACAAGATGGAGGAAACACAGCTCATCTAACTTTGATGAGGGGCCTTTGTTAAATTTTGTAGAACTTCCTGACATCCATCAGTCTTACTCCCTGAGTCTTATCAACCTCTCTCTACCTTTCTGGGTGGAATAGTTCAATTTAAATTTTGGAAAAATAGCTATCTAACATTATCCCCCTTTCCCCAATGCTTTCTGTAATGCCCTGAGCGCCTTGGAGGAGGATGATACAGGCTTTCACTTTTCCCCTCCATCAATGGCTAAACATTGGGCCTCTGCACCACAGCAAGTCACTTATTCTCCAGAGTTTACCAGTCATAAATTTCTGTAGTATACATTCTTCCTCCATAACCAATTAAAGCTGACAGTAGTTGTAATCTATAGGCATTACACAGATGCTTAGAAGGAAAGTGATTAGACACATCACATACAATTGCTTCCCAAATGAAGTCTGTCACCTCCCCACTCACAGATATTTTCACTGACTATACATAAGCCATGATGTCCCTCCTGTGAGGCAAGCCTGAATTCTCATCAGAGAGGAGTTGGATGTATCTTTAAAAGTCATGGAAGCATTGCTCCTGTGATCTCATATTTCTTTTTTTTTTTTAATGTTCTTTAAGCCTTTAGTTATTTGTTCTTTAGTTTACATTTTTTTCTTTATTGTCCATAATGAGTTACATTGTTTATTGGGCCAACCATGAGTTGTTATCCCCAATTCCCCGTTGCCCCCCCTCCCCATCCCCAGTCAGCTGGATATCCTCCTCCGTAGGCCATCTGTATCAGTCTTTGTGGTAGGGAACCATGGATAGTCGGTTGGTAGGGTTATATGGTCCACAGCTCCCTCGCTGTATCCTGAAAAATACAAACACAATCTCCATCGGAGAATGGGGTAAGTATTGGTTAACAAATATACAACAATCTGGATTACCTAGCTTCTGTTTTCAAAAGCCTCCCAGGCAGTCACTCGCATAGTGCATCTTTTCTTGGGAGCCCAAGAGTATGGGATCCAGTGCTTATCGTCCTGAATCCCCAGTTCCAATCAAGGGTTCCCCCTCAATGAGTGGAATATTTGGCCGAGAGCTGAGATCCTGGCATGAGATAAGCCACCACAGTCATATGGGGGAGGATCCATATTTCTGTTGGTACTGTAGCACAGACTCACAGTGGTGACAATACCTTGGTTTGTATGGCATCTGGGGATCAAAAAGAGTCATAGGGAGAGACACCATCCCTGGCAAGGGGGGCGTTCATTTAATCACCTTATGGCTTCTTGGAGTGATTTTTTCCACTCAAGGTGCCCGTTTTCCAACTATTTAAATGCTATCTTTATTGTTCTTTCAAATCCTTTTCTGAATATTTAATCAAACATTATCATTATATAAACGGTTTTGTGGAGGATGAGTAGAAACTCTGAAATCCCACTACCATCAATTCTAAGTTCCCTTTGTCATGGGCACTTAGCAATACGGTATGAAACATTTAATACAGTACGTAAAGATTACATTTTTTTCTCAAATATTTCATCTAAAAAGAAATGTTGGGTAAAGTGACCTGGATGACAGGCAGGATCCCATCTAAGTTTCTCAATCCACACATTCCGGGAATCTATTTGATTACAGCTGGGCCAAGCTTAGCTTCTTTTCATTAGTATCATGTGTGCCTCCCATGAACTGTTGTTCAGGCTTTGAAGTTTTTCTTTTTTTATATGTTTTATTTATTCATCTTCAAGCCAATATGTATATAATGTATATGAGAGAGAGAGAACACCAGGGCCACCACCTTGTGGGTCTGGCTTATGTGGGTACTGGGGAATTGAACCCAGGGCCTTAGGCACTGGAGGCAAGTGTCTTAACCGCTGAGCCATCTCCCCAGCCCTGAAGTTTTTCAGAACTTTTAATTTTTGTTTCCCCTTGGTATTTCTGTGCCTTCCAGTGATACGGACAGACTCCTTTTTATGTTTTGTCCTTATTTTATCCTCCCGTCATTGCTTTACTTGGAAATCCTTATTAATATGTCATCCAGCTCTTCCCGAGCTTTCCTGCATCATACAGATCACTTCCAGTGATGGACTGAATCAAACCAGTGCAGACCCCTACCCCTGCCAAGCGGGTGCTCATTGCTGCATCTCATTTTCTCTCTTCCCCCCTTTTATGGTGAAATCAGAGGCTAATGTAGTTGATGACATCCACATGTCTTTTCCAGTTTGAATACTTCCTCAGGTGTTCCATTTATTTCTGTCAAGACAGTTGAGCCTAAGCTGTATGTTGAATCATCTGGCCCAAAGGCCAGACAACTATTGCTCTAAACAGCTTACAATTTTATTCTGTATATGTTCCTCACAGGGACTTTTGCATGTCTCAACATCCATTTCATGGAAAGATCATGCACTCTTCCCAACTCATATACGGTTCTATTAGTTTCTGTTGGGCCAATAAATGTATTCTGTGACTTGCTTCTTCTGGGGTGATAGAAGCCAAAAAAAAATCATCCCACATTGGGCAGAATGCACAGAACATTATATATATTTAATATTTTATAAATATTTAATATTTAAAATATAAAATAATATATTTATTATATATATATATATATATATATATATATATATATATAAAATAAATGATTAACCCCAAATTTAGCTTAGTGAATCAGTGAGCTTTTTGGGATTCCTTACAGGAGCCTGGGGAGACATGAAGGTGTCTGCATTTCCAGAAAGCACACCCATGTATGGATGGCATCTCATGAAAGCTACATCATCAGGGGAATTTCTTTAACAGTTTGTAGGCAGCTCAGCTCTCCAGGGTCCCCTCCCCTCAGCTTTTATTACCACTTAGATAACCTTGCCAATTAACTGTGAATTCCCCAAATTTCAGAAGATTCTGAGCCTCCTGTTTCATTTTACTTCTGTAGTTTTGTAAGATTTTTATCACAACAATTGGCTACACAATACACTTTACCTTTTTATAGGATTGTATTCTAATCTTCATTCATAGTTTCAGAACCCTTGCTATCTGCTTATGGAATAACCAGACCTAACGGAATCTTCATCCCTACAAATGAACAAATAAAACAGGAACTGTGTCTGCTACTCGTTTTCTATACTTTTGAACCACAAAATGATCTGAAACTTAACTAACTAAAAAAATAATCCCAAGAATTCTGCCTCTCTTTGAATATCAGACATAAAATATTCCCCATTCATATGCAAGTAATAAAGATAAAAGTATATGTATACTTTATATGTATGCAGCTCACATTAATTCATTAGTATATTCTATGTGATCATGTGATGTTAGTGAGAAAAGGAAGAAATACCACTTCAAGAAAACCTATAAAGCATCTTCCTATGACAAATCTAGTCTACATTACATTTCTAATAGGCAGGGTTGGGAGGCTGGAGGCTGGACTTCAAAAGGATTTTCTATCTATCTTAGATGAATTATTTAAACTCCACTGAGTTTGTCACTCATTTCTCCTTCCTGAAAGATTACGACTTCTCAGAAAGTACATCATTATCTCATATCTATAGGATTCTAAATCCATAGCAAGTTAGAAACAGCTCAATTAATCAAAGTTGTAAAGCAAAAAAGTCTTCCTTTTAAAGAAAGGAATTATTTCAGTATTAGGGATTTTTTTGCCCATGTGTGAAGAGTGCACAGAAAATTTTAAATAATTAGCTTCAAAGAATATGTGCTAAAGACCAGGAACACTTTTTTAAAGTGAAAACCATTACAGATGTGAGGACAGTTTTTAGGTTGAAATGGAATTTAACTCAAATTGCGCATAAAGGTAGTATTGAGTTGTACGAAAAGGAAGAAGGAAATGCAATCAAGTAAAATTATGACCAGCATTCTCCTTTGTAATTGGCATGTTTAAAGGGAAGTGATAAATCCAGACTTGACAAGTCAGAAGATGCCAATAAGAGTTAGTACAGCAAGTCTACTGAAATCTTGGTTTTAAAGGAACAAAAATTCTCTTGGTGCACTGGTTCACTAAGCAGTGCATTTTCCCAGGAGAGCAAACCATCTTCTGCCCTTCTGTTCAGATCAGTTATTTATGTATTTATTTTTTGTTGGAGAATGTGATCTCCTCAGACCTTTGAGAATCTACACAGGCAGGAGGAGGAAGATAGAAATCTCTTTTTCTTTTGCCATGTGGATTAACGGAATCAATAGAGATGATCAGAATGCTGAAAAGGTTATGGCCAGATCACTTCTAAATTGAACTCTCTAAAAAGAATTCTCTTCTAGTGAATTTGAGGAAAGAAATACCAGTCTTTCTTTGTACACACACAAATTGCAAAAGCCTAGTACAAGCAATCCATCATTTTGTGAGCAATTTTGAACAGTTTCTAAATATTTGATGTGGTTGAAGAGAATGACCTAGGTTGGGAAGCCTTATAAAATTTGATCCTCACTTAAAAGAAAATTATATTGTAAGTAGACAAATTTTCATAGCCACCAAATGAGGAAAGGGGTTGCAGAAATCCCTGTTTGATGGATATTCTCTATTCTGCAATCATTGACATAACTTTCATAGGCTCTGACTTGAAAAATTTTCACCATAAAACTGTGTGATTTGGGTGCCAATATAGTTGAGAAGATCAAAGTTGAACATGTTTTACAAACATATTACCAATACCCTGGTTTGTCGTCTCAAATCTATGAAATAAATGTTACTTTTCTTCTCCAAATAGCCTTGCATATTTCCCTGTTTACTATGAATCTTTATGTGTCTCTTTCCAGGGAGAACCTTTATAATCCTAATTCTAAGGGTATGTTTACTGAATACATATAAGTGATAGAGACAGGCTATAAATATCCATCTCATTTTAAAAGCAATCAATCCAAAATTAAAACATTAGTTTCCAAATAAATTTTCATCATTACATATTTAAGCAATTTCTTTCTGGACACAGCATTTTATTAATGTATCCATGAGCTAGCTTCATTTACAGCAATGAGTCTTCAGTCAGCTAGCTTCACCTTACCTATAATTATGTGCTTATCAGTTTTTACAATTAGGAGGCCTTCATATTTATTCTTATGAGTTACTACAGTTTTAAAATTTGATCATTCTTGTAGCTTACCAAGAAATGATTCCATGCTCCATTTTGCACATAGGAAAACAAATTAAGATTGATCAACTCACAAGGTTGAATTACATAAACAATTCCAAGCATGTAAGGTGCAAAGTGAATTAAAGTTGAGAAGAATGAGAGGAAAAAATGAATTAGGATGTTTGAGAAGAATGATTTTGACGGCAGTTCAAAGAGAAAGCATCACAGAATAGTTAAGCTACAAAAATGTGAAAAAAAAACATGATTTACTTACTCTGTGAGTAGTCCAAAGATCAGTCCAAAAGTGACCCTAAGGAGATCCTTTCTTGGTTAGAGTCACTGGCTTCCAATCCTGCCTACTTGAGTTCAATTGCACACTACCTACTAAAAGTCTAATCCAAACTGGTGGGCAAAACTCCACTCACAAAGCATCTGGGGCAATGGGGAGTGGAAGCAGGAACATTCAAAAGTTCCTGGGACAGATGGACCAGTGTACCCACAATGGTTAAAAATAAAAAAAGGAAAAACAACATGAGAGATACAATCTCAAAAAGAATATGCAAAATGAGGGGACATTCTTGCAGGTTGTTCTTGAACATAACTCATGTGTTGGTGAAGTGTTCACCAATACACAAAAACACACATCATCATACAGAAAAAATTATGAAAAAGTGACTCGACTTGGGAATGTTTAGAATCTTCCATGAAATATGACAACTGTAATTAGGCCAAATGGCAAAAGTGTTTGTGGAGAAAGATAATGATTTTGACCTAGATATGTTAACTTTTTGTGGTAAGAGTTGCCTAAACAACCCTGTAGTTCATAGAATGCATGGAGCTAGGCTATATGAAATGACAGAAACCAGATGAGTGGTGAAAGTAGTGACTTGACAGTCACCTATGCAGAAATGATTTCTGAGAAGAAAGGATCAAGCTGTTTTATGAGCCATAAATTACCATCAGCTTTGAGCTCAGGGTCGACAGAGTTGAACGCAGGACTCAAGGAACCGTCATAAAGGAGCTCCGTGGAAATACATTCGAGAGTTAACATACTTGAAAAAGATTAATTGGTACAGATCAGAAAATATTGAACTTGTCTTTCAAGTGTTCCTTTTAATGCATCCTTTATCATTAATTTTAATGGATTCAAGATAAATTGAATCCCTTTTATTACTAAAATCTCCGTTATGTTACCTTTAAAAGATGGCATATTTGTCCTTACCTATGACTAGAACTTTGGACACTTCACAGACCTTCATCATTAAGAGGTTAAATATCTAGCTCTACTCTTTAAATTTAAATTGATTTCAAAAATTCATGTTAAAATCTAAAGTAGAAACTGTGATGTCTAATTTAGTTTAACTTTGACAATTCTTTACATTTTTATTTTATTTTTTTACATTGATTTTTTTTCTTTATTGTTCATAATGAGTTACATTGTTTAGTGGGCCAACCATGAGTTGTTATCCCCAATTCCCCGCTGCCCCCCTTCCCCCTCCCCAGTCAGCTGGCTATCCTCCTCCGTGGGCC
>PVHP010024522.1:0-26323 GCA_004024765.1 Zapus hudsonius | reverse complement strand
GGAAGACCGGGATGAGTACTAAGATATACAGGATCCCTTGCCACAAGGACTAATACAGACAGCCCACGAAGGAGGATATACAACTGATCAGGGATGGGGAGGGGGGGAATTGGGGAAGTCGGGATAACAACGCATGGTTTGCCCACTAAATAATGTAACTCATTATGGACAATAAATATTAAATTAAAAAAAAAGATGCATGCATTCAAAAAGATTTAAAGGCTTAAAAAAAAAGAAATACCCCTTTGGAGAATCTTACCCGGATGAAGTCAGGTGTGGAGTTGTATTTGGAACCAGAGCCAGTGAGAAGAAGAAGGAAGACTTCTCCATGGTTCCAAATAAGATAAGGCACACCTCTGTCAGGTATCCCAGCCACATTTGAGAGAGACCTGTTTGGGTGGGGTGAGTCCTGCCACAGAAACAGGTGGGGCACCCTGAGATTGGTGGGGTGAGCCGAGATGGCACGACAAGGGTGTGACGTAACATCCTAAGTGGACCAGCCCTGTCTAGCTGCCTAGCAGCACGTTGTCTACACTAGCCTCTCACAGTTCTTTGTCACTTCCGGCCCCTGAACAAGGGGCCAAAGAGAAAGGAGCACACGCAGAGTCTTGTCTGATTAATATTTGTGTCATTTTTGTGGTGACATGGCACGTTCATGTGACTGTCTGCAGGGACCAAGGCAACCCCAAAGCAGGGAGTCAGGTGACAGTGACAAGTAGAGACTGGGGACTATTGGATATAGCACCTCTTTCCTGGGTGGCCTTTGCACCATCATGCGACAAATGAAGCCTTCTTTCTTCATCCATCCCTGAATTTTCACCCGGTGACGGTTCTGGAAAGGACTCCTGTGGGCTAGCCTGAAGCCAGCAAGGGGGTGACCACTAACCAGGGTGGCCCCTGGGTGTCCACACCAGCCTGTCTAGGCGCTGCAATGGGGCTCGGATGCCATATTCTTCTGACCAAGCATCTCCTCTGTGCACTCAGCCCTTTACCTTCTCCAGTTGCTTTGTGTCAAGGAAGACTCCTGGCATCCTGTGCCCGATATTCTTTCTCCTGGAAGAAATTGCTCCTCCAGTTCTTTTTTAAAATCATTTTTTTAAAAGTTTAGTTGGCCTGTGTATGTGTAGTATATGATGAGGCATGTGTGCGTGTGGACATATGTGTGCACTTACATGTGCCCTGTGTACATGCACACAGGGGCCAATGGAGAATGTCAAGTGTCCTCCTTTTCACACTCATCCATTAGTTTCCCTGAGACAGAGTCTCTCTAGCTCTCAACCCTGAGCTGCCATTTCACTGGCTTTTTACTTTTTTTAGTCAACAAGCCCCATAAATTGTCTGAATTTCATTCCCCACAAGACTGGGGTGATAAGTGCCAGGTGTGGTGGTGCACACCTTTAAATCCCAGCACTCAGGAGGCAGAGGTAGGAGGATCGCCATGAGTTGTAGGCCACCCTGAGACTACATAGTGAATTCCAGGTCAGCCTGGACTAGAGCGAGACCCTACCTCGAAAAACCGAAAAAAAAAAAAAAAGACTGGTGCGATAGACATACCTGGCCATGCTCAGATGTTTACATGGGTGCGGTGGAATCAAACTCGGGTGTCTCTGGCCCTCTTGGGCCATCATGTCTGCATAGCAAGTCCTTCCAGCCACTGAGCCATCTCCAAGCCCACTTTTTTATCGTTTAAAGAAACTTCTCTACATGCTCTTTGCTTCATTTCAATTTACAGATTCCTTCTTAAAAATTCTGTTTCCAATATGGACATCAACCATTCTTTCACCCATTTATATACACCTGTATGCACTTGAGCACAAATGCCATCTTATCTTTCATGCTTTCCGTATATGATGCACTTTTACCTCATCTCCATCCACCTTCCACGCAGGTAATGAATCCACAACCCCGTCTGTGTACTTGCATTGGCTCATGCCTTTTCCTATGTCCCTTGATCACATGGGTACCTCTCAGTCTCCACAGGGCCCTGGACCAGGACCCCAGAGACCCTGAAATCACCGATGTGTACACCCCTCCTCTCTCATGGAATAGTGTTTGCAGATAACCTGCACACATCCCTGTCGACTTTAAGTCATCAACCAATGGCATAATAACTAACGCTATGAACACCAGGCAAGAAATGCTATGCTCCATGATTGTGAAGAGTGGCCAGAAGAAAAGTCTGTACATGTTTAGTATAGACATAAATGCAGTCAATAGTTGGATATGTGTGGATATGGGGCCCATGGCTATGGAAGACCAACTGTTCCTCTGTGTGTGTGTGTGTGTGTGTGTGTGTAACAACTACCTCTCACAGTGCAGTTACTGTGTTCCCAAACTATCTGAGTTCTATTAAATCCTTGGAAATATCTGCCATTCCTGTCTCCATTTACATGAGAAGAACCCAGGGTACAGAGGGGTTTGGACTGTGACCAAGGTCAAAGTTATGAGACCAAACTCACGTGGGCAGGGAGGCCCCAGGCTCCATGCTTCGGGGGACATTCTGGATCACTCACTGCTCGTCATGTAAACCGTTACCATAGGTGAACACTTTCCCACATCGTATTCTTTTCATGCTGCAATACATTGAGGAAATCCTCCTTTTCAGCTCAGTCTCTTCCACAACTGTGTGCTTTCACACCATCAATGTTTCACACGAGAATCTAGTCACATCCTACTGAATTCTCATCAGGGTCTTTCCCTCTAACAGCAGCTCACAGAAGAGCAAACCTGACACACAGCCCAAGGGAATAGGGTTTCATTTCTACTGGAAAATAATTCCACAAAACCTGTTAATGATACCTGGAAAATACTGACAATACAAAATGACCAATTGTGAAAGAAAAGATTAGAGAAGTAGCCAAAGTGATTCAGTTGGAGTGGGTGTAATCCTCAGAGGGCGGATAATTCTGGGATGGCTTAATTCCTTGCACGCCTTTGGAACTATGAGGTAATTCTGTTAGCATAGCCTGGCCTCCTCCAGTCTCCATGGTGCCTTCATGCCATTTTCAAAGGTAAGTCTCCATGAAGACGCATCCCTGCTATGAGCTGGGCCAAGAAGACCCCTTGGCATGTGCAGGCCACATGCTACCCCTCCCTCCCCCCCCAAATACTGGCACATGTCACAAAGCCAACAGCCTTCCACCTGAGCTCAGAAACCATAGTTAGAACTGTGTTGTGGAGGAAGATGTTTGGAGCCCAGCCTCCATCACTGGGAACCTTGTCTAGAGCTACAGAGAAACAAGGGCCTGCTCGTCCAAGGTCACAGTAAGGAAGCAACCATGGAAACATAGCAGTCAGAGAAAGTAAGAGCTGCTTTCCTTAGGGTATGGCTGCATACCTAGATAACTCCAGAAACTCCAGGGAAACACACGAGCACTAGGAAGTGAGCACAGGAAGCCGAGGAAGCAGGAGGGAGAGGCTTCCCCATCTTCTGGGGGGTTTAAGCACAACAAGTGCACAGTGGCTGCTGTAGGCTGGCCTGTCCCAGGCTGTTTCCATGAATGAGACCCGTGTGATTATTGTTATGGCTTCTTCTTCTTTCTTCTTTTTCTACTTCCTCCTGTTCTTCCTGTTCCTCTTCTTCCTCCTCCTCCTCCTGCTGTTCTTCCTCTTCCTCCTCCTATTCCTCCTCCTCCTCCTGTTCCTCCTCCTCCTCTTCCTCCTCCTCTTCTTTTTCTTCTTCCTTCTGTGTGTATGTTGTATGGTGTGTGCAGACATGGAGGCCAGAGGAAGGGGTGTCTCCTCCACTGCTCACCTGCTTGTTTCCTTAACACTGAGTCTCCTAGATCCAGGAGTTTTCTTAACCCCAGTGATTTCATGGTCTCTGCTCCCCAAACGACCGGAGTTACAGATATGCGTGACCATGCCCAGCTGTGTATCTTGGATGGTCTCAGGCCCCTCACACCCCCATACTTGTGCATGAAGTGCTCGGAACAGCTGAGCTTCTCCCTGGCTGTCATTGTCACTGTTTCCAAGATAGGAACAAGGGCTCCTCGGTGGAAGTGTAGGGCCCAGATCAGAGCACCCAGGAGAATGGAGACCAAGGTCAGGCTTCCTGAGCTCCTGTACCTCACTCTGAACACCCCATACCCCACGCTGCTGCCTCTCTGCCCAGAGTGACTGGGCTAGAGCAACTCAAGCAGAAAGGGTCTGTGTGCCATGGTGCCTCTTGTCACCTTGACACTCAGGGCTCACATAGAAGGTGGACACAGGTGAGGAGGGGAACCATGTTTTCCAACTCTGTCTTTCTCCCCCATCTCTCTCTCTCCCTCATCTCTCTCTCAGACACACATAGACTTTCTCTGTCTCTCTTCTGTCTTTTTCCTCTCTCCTGTCTCTCCCTTCTCCCTTTCTCTTTTGTCTCTTTTCTCCCTCTCTCCCCTTTCTGTCTCTTTCTTTTCTCTCTACCCCTCTCTCCATCTTTCTCTTTCTCCCCCTCTGCCTCTGTTTCTTCCCTCTCTCCTCTCCTCCACACCATCACACTTGCTCTGACCCACACTCTTCCCATCTTTTTCTCTCCTTCCTTATTTTCACTGTGACCGCTTGTTTCTTTACAATTACGCCTGGGTTTCACATACACCAACATTTCCATGATCCTTTGCGAAAATGGGTCTTGTGTGCCTGGCTTGATCTTTCCTTTTCTGCCAGCCTTTCCTATTTTATGAGCGTGAAGTTCCCTCGTTCCCTTTCTCTTTCAGCTTGTCCTTTCTTGGGAAAGGTTAAAGCTTTCACTGAGGTTTGGAATCCAGCTGCAGAAACTCATTATATACATAACCTTAAGTACTGACATTTGTATTTTTATGTGAAAGGATGGAATATATATTTTTAATTTTAATTAACATTGTCAAATGCTTTCCAGACAGCTGTAAAAATGTGCGTCTCCACCAGACACTCAGGACTCACTCTCTCTGGAGCATCTTGCCAACTGTAGGTGTTAAAGCCTTCCTTAATTTTTATGGTCTGATTGTTGTAAAGAGACGGCTCACTTTTCCTTCACCCCGAGTCTTCCTGAGTGCTAATGAGTAGAATGTTTCCCCATTTGTTAATCATCCCCACTGTCCTCCACGGACTGCTGACTGATGGTGTTGGCACTCTTGGCGAGGATCCTTCTTCTGTGAATTCTCAGTTTCAGACACTTTCATATTACAGAGGTGGGTCCTTTTCCTGACACGCCCACTTGTATTTTGAAAATATCTGTGTTCTTATTTTTAATTTCTTGCCATCAAATATGTGCTTTCATCACATATGTATTTTTATCTTTAAGTTGTTTAGCCTTGTTTGTGAAATTCATTCTCTCTCTCTCTCTCTCTCTCTCTCTCTCTCTCTCTCTCTCTCTCTCTCTCTCTCATGTTTGGTATTTTCACAAGAGTCTTGATGATTTTGGGTCCCCCTTTAAATGCTTAAAGAGTCTCTCTTGAGGCTGTGGGAATGGATGGCTCAGTGGATAAATCTGAGGACCCGAGTCCAGATCCCCAGAACTCACTGAAATGCTGAGTGAGTGTGCAATCCACCTATGACCCCAGTTCAATGCCCAGAAGGGATCCTCTGGGCTAGTTAGCTATCTAGACAGGCTAAACGAGTAGCTCTGGGTTCCAGTGAGAGACCCGTCTCAAATAATAAAGTAGAGGGTGACTGAGGAAGACACCTGACATCAGTCTCTGGCTTCCACGTGCATGTGTGCCACACACACAAAATAAAGTAAATTTTTTTAAAAAAGAGAGTCCAGCTTTTTTTATTCCAGAAAGGTGGCCAATAGGACCTCCAACCAACTGGGAGACACGTCTCTGGGCTCGTGTCTGAGGGTGCTTCCAAGAAGATTTAACTAAACAGGGAAGACGCACTCTGAGTGTGGTGGCCAGTGTCCTGGGATTCCAGACTAAATGAAAAGGAACAATCCAGTGAGCAGCAGCATTCAGTCCTCTGGGTCCTGACTGCAGTCAGTGTGACCAGTTGCCTCCTGCTCCTGCCCCCCTGGCTTCCCCTAAACCTCAAGTAAATTCTTGCTATCTTAAGTTGTTTTTGTCAGCTGTTTTTTTCCCAACAAGAAGAAAATAAGTAATACATCAGGGACGCAAAGGGCTGCCAGAAACACCTGCATCTGAATTTCCTGTGTGCCCTTCCTTCCCCAAGAGCTTGGAGTCTGTCTCAAGATCTTTCCAGGAAAAACCCTTTTACTGTTTTCTTTTCCATATTGTTCTTGGCTATTCCTGGTACTAATGTGTCCACATGAACTTTATGTGTTTTTCTCTAGTTTCCAAAATTAACTCCACAACCAATCCACCAGTCAACATAAGCAAACCCTCCCCCACGTCTGTCTGTTGACTCTAGCCCCTCTTTCCTAAAAGGGCTAGATCGTTTTTTTCCTCAGTTTTTTCAATTTACTTTTCGGCATGCTATGGATGAAACCCAGGCTCCTGCGTGCTGGACAAGAGCTTTACCACTGAACTGCCAGAGCGCAGCCCTGCTGGGTTGTTTGGTTTCTTTGTTTTAGGTACTTTGGGCTAAAATACAGGAAAGCTATTGAGTTTTGCACCATTCTCTTGTAGCCCCTACCCTGTCAAGTACAACTCTTAATTCTTGTACTTTGTTTGCCTGACTGTGAGATCTGGATTGTCTGATCGCACAATCACAACAGCAAAACAAAACAAAACAAAAAGAGTCTTAAGTAAAGCCAACAAAATCAACCTAAAAAAGCAATGAAGGCTAATGTTGTCCCTTCATCCTCAAGGTTTATACAAACTCCCTCATTTTCTGATTGCAGTTCCTTTTCCACGATGCCACCCGATATCAGATGTCATGACCGAATCAATCCAGTCATGACCAGCAATGACTCAAACAGCCATGCAGCTCGGCTCTCAGGACCATATTCTGGGTTGGCTTTAGTGAAACCATCTTAATCGTGGTTTCGGTCCATTGGTCCCATCTCATTGAGGGATTTTGTTTTCAGTGGCATCTAATCTTGTCCGTTTTGCTCTCAGCATTGTGAATGTGGTCATATCTGTTTTCTGACTTATTTTTTTGGTAGAAAAGATTGTGCTAATAGATTTTATAGCGTTCAGTCGGCCTTGCATTGCGGGAGTAAACTCATTTACATGATATGTTGAAGAGGCAGTTAACAATGATTAAAATAAAAGGACCCATCTGTGGATGCACTTTATTTATATTTGTATTTTAGCAATCTTGGTTTATAACACTGTCATTTCGCATGTTGTTATTATTATCTGTGTAAATTATGTTGGTCAGACAGGCCTGAGCTATTCCGTGTGGTTTTACTCTGCTCACATTTAAAAGAACAAGGACTCTAGTTGATGTCTCTCCTGTCTTCATGTGACTCATTTTTCTTTGATATTTCTGCATTTTATATTTTGTGTGTGTGCGTGTATGTGTGTATTTGGTATGTGTGTATTCATGAATATTTATATTACATGGATGCACATGTGTTGGGGTGTGTGTGTGGGTGTGTGTGTGCAGGTCAGAAGACAACTTGAGTGTCATCCTTGGTTATCATTTCTTGCCTTTTGTCTAAGATCAAGTGGAGTGTCATCCTTGGGAACACTGTCCACTGTCTTTCACTGGCCTGGAGCTCACTGCCTAGGCTAGAGTGGATGGCCAACCCCAGAGACCTGCCTGTCTCCACCTCCTCAGTGCAAGGATTACAGGTGTGTGCTGCCACACCTGCATGTTTACAGAGGTTCTGGGGATCAAACTCAAGCCCTCAAGTTTGAAAGGCAAGCACTTTACTCACTGAGCTCTCCCTAGCCTGTTTATTTTTCAATTAGTGTGTGTGTGTGTGTGTGTGTGTGTGTGTGATATGTGCGTGTAAATATGGGCATGGGCGTGCCATGGCACACATATGGAGGTCAAAAGACAACATCAAAGAGTTGGTCCTCTTTTTTACCTTGTTAGAGGCAAGGTCTCTCTTATTGTTTTGCTGCTGGGAGTGCCAGATTAACTGGCCTTGGGCTTTGGGCTTCTCCTGACCCTGAGTTCCATTGCTGTAGATGCATTGAGGTTATAGATATGTGTGGCCCTGTGCATGGATGCTGAATCTTACAAGGCAAGAGCCTTTGCCTATTGAGCCATCTCCACAGCCTCAGTTTATTTCTGGTATGATCAAATCCCTGTGCATTTCTCCTTCCTGCTGGCTATCTGGACGTGATCAGGCAATGGGATATAAGCCTCCATGATTCTCACCCATATGGGGACCCTTTTACCATGGGCTGTGACAGTCTGTCCTGTCAACAAGAACACTGAAGTCTCCAGCCCTTTTTCTCATGGGCCAGGGACTTGGGAGGTGAGATCATGCCAGAGGACCATGGAAACATGGGGATCTCTGCTCCTGCCTTGTGGTACCGTGCAGAAGTTTGGCTAACTCTATGAGGATGAGGGGAGAGAGAGACCATGTCCCCTGCAAGCTGAGCACAGCCACACCATGTTCTAGTCACCTCTGGGCATTCGGGGACAATACTCATTATTGCTTGCAGACATTCCCTGTGGAGGGATTTATGATGAAGAACAGAGACCCAGTCTCTTGAACTCCTCCCACAGACCCCCAACTCCCAACCCCGTTCTCCTCGGGACAAATCATTCTCAATTCAGGGTCTGGAAAGATGGTTCACTGGATAAAACACTTGCTGTATAAGCTTAAGGAGCAGTGTCCAGATGCCCAGCACCCCAGGCTACCCAAGTGTAATCCTTGTAAACAGGGGGTCTCTAGGACAAGCTGGCTAGCTAGACTAGTCAAATTGTCAAGCTCTGGGCTCCCAGGAGACCCTGCCTCAATAAATAAAGTTCAGTGCGATTGACCGAGATGCCTGAAACCACCTCTGTTCACTACATGCACACGCACACACATGCAAACATACAAACATGCTCACATGCATACACATACCAAAAGCATTCCCACCAAGCCACTGATATGCTAGCATTGTCTTCTTGTATCAAACATATTAAAGTATATTTATAAAAGAATGCCTCATTTAATCTATATTTCCACTTCTTGATATAAAGTTGATCAAAACGTTGTCTTCATTTGCTTTTTTGATCTGAAAGATCATACCTATGTCTTCTTTTTCTTCTGAAATCTGGCATTGGTCACTCCTGTTTTCTCAATAAAGGGACTGACTTTATTAAGCTTCTGCAACCTCCATGTTTATCCTTGCTGAGTTTGGGGTGTAGAACACATACACAGGAATGCATGGCTTTTTGTTATTGTAGTTTTCAACTTTCTTTTATCTTTTTCTAGCTTTTGTGGATGTGTGTTGTTACTTAGGGGTGCCATGCCTCTGGCTAGTCTTCCCCCACCACGGCTCTTACAATCTTTCTGCCCCCCTCTTCCGCTCAGTTCCCTGAGTCATGGTGGGTGAGTATTAAGGCTGCTTTAATGTTGTGAGCTTAGGGGTCTTTGTGTCGAAAATTGTTGGTTTCTGTCTTATCCTGTGTTGATTGAATGGCTGTGGCTGTGGGTCCCTTGTTCATCCGTCATTCTCTGTGGGGTTCCATATGGATCCTCTACGATATGACTGTGGTAGCTCATCTCTTGCCAGGATCTAAGCTATCTGCCTATGGTCAGATGTAGGATTAGATGGGCCACAGCTCTCTTGCTGTATCCTGAAAAATGCAAACACAATCTCCATCAGAGAGTGAGATCAGTATAGGTTAACAAATACACACAATTCTGGATTACCTAGATTCCATTTTTAGTAGCCTCCCTGTCATTCGGTCCCATAATGCATCTTTTCTTGTGAGCCCAAGAGTACGGGATCCGGTGCCTATCACCCTGAATCCCCAGTTCCACTCAAGGGCTCCCCCTCATTAAGTGGAATATTTGCCAAATTTAAAAGCTGTTGATTGTCTCCCCCAGGCCCAGGCTCCTCCATTGCATGAGTGCTCCTTTCTTGGTTCGCTGTTCTCTCCCAATAGGAGATGTGGTCAGCCTACTCATGGTCGCAGACTGTGTTTCATGCCAGTGGTCTCTGTTTACTCCAGCTGTCATTGATCAGCTTCCCCTGGCAGGCTGTGCAGTGCCTTCCAGCACTGTACTAACTGCCATCTGGGGGCTGGTTACCATTCCAGATCTCGAAGGGTCTCTTGATGCTGATCAATGGCATTCTATGGTTTCTTCAGCAACAGGGTTTTGACTCAGGCATGGGGAGGGCATTCAAGAACTTTGACAGAATTCTGTCTAGTTTTTGGATATTTTCGCCAGTATTCAGCTCTCAATATGTATTTATTGTGAAATATTCTTTAAACCACTTTAATTTAGAAATAGGATCCTTGACAGAACACAGCTGGAAGGAGAAAAGCCCATCTCTTGCCAGCTTCCTGGGGAGGAAGCAGGGTGTGCAGTAGTGGCGGGAGTATCTGGTAAGAAATGCAAGAAGTCCAGCAAAAGGCATTTCCCAAGCGTCTCTTTGGGTCAGCCCTACTCCTGGTGCTTGAGATGGAGTTATGCACCAAAGGCCTTCCTTGGGAAGCTAACACAGGGACATTGGTTCCTGTGATTTATTTAATTTTCATTCTTCTATCAAATCTTTGTTCCTTTCCTAGTAATCTTCCATTAGGATGTCAGATGCACATTCCTAATTGTCCATTTTTTTCTCCTCTTACTAACCCCACCTCTGGCTTTGTGCTTGAGTGCTGAGAAATTCTGTCCCACTGAGAACTGAATTATGAGAGTCCTGGATTTGGTGGGTTACATGGTCCATCCCAGTATTGAACTTTCTTGTTAAAGTGCACAAGCAGAAATAGGCAATGTGTCCACAGAAAGTACACCTGTGTTCTAATAAAACCATATAAATAGGTTGGGGCCAGGTTTGGTCTATTGTGGTGGAGTTTAAGGACTCATTTTAGGCTATTTCCTTTGGCACCTACAGGATCTTGTTCTAACCTTCAGTTCACCTACATGGTCTTCCATCTTCCATTTTGAAAAAAAATCACATGTTGGTTTGTTATGTTCTAAAAGGTCTGCTTATGATATTGTTGAATCTCCAAATCTGTTCTTCATGAGGTAAACAGCTTCCTCACTCACATGACCCTATCAAAGGGGCCAAGAGATCATGGGTGGAAACCTCCAAATTCGTGAGCCAAAATCACTTCTTTTCTCTTTTTGATGTTGATTGTTAAGGCTTTTTGTTACAGCAGCACAAAGCTACCTAACACCTTCTTCTGCAGAGGTTTGGGCTTCAGACTGGTGATATGTTGTGGTCAGATTCCAGCCATGGTCATCTTGTGAGATGGCCTTGGTTAGAGCCCTGGATATTAGGGTTGAAAGGGACCACTGAGCCCATCAACCCAATCACCTCTATATCCCGATTCTTCCAGCTAAAGTCTCCCATGCACATTTTCAAGGCCCAGCGGGTGGCTGTCATAGGACTTTAACTCCTGCCCACAGGCAGAGCTACGCTGTAAGAATCCAGATCAGAGGTTCTGCTGAAATTACAGAGAACATGGAGCCAAGCCCTCGCTGGTTCCTGTCATTTTAGAGTGACAGATGCCCAGTTCCAGCAGCGGGGTGTTTATGTAGGAAAGCATTAAAAGATTAAGTATGACTCTGTGTTTGACAACAGATCGGTCCCCATCCTATATCAATATGCTTGCATTATTATTATTTTATGAAAACAATAACTCACCATTTGGCAAATGGGAATAACAGTATTGATCTTCTGAACAGTGTATTTTATTTTCCATTAAAATTTTATGGAGCATGACAAGCCGTGTGCTGGGCATGATACTCTGCACATTAATGTACAAAGCGTTTGCAGATGTAGAGATGATGAGGGTTGTGTTAATAAAACCAGCTCAGATGGTCTAGGAACAAAAAGTCAACATTTCCTCACTGGCGTCTGCTCCCAGCTTATTAGTTTTTGAGGTTTGTGAACTGACCCACAGAGGAAATAGAAATCTCTCCTTCGTGCGCATAGAGAGGGAGAGGCTCAAGCAGTGACCAGAAGGTCTTTCTTAGAGGCTCTCAACAGCCTTGCCAATGTGCATTCCGGGAGCAGTGGAGCGTGGACAACTCTGCCATCCCGAGCCTGGCCCCTTTCTGTGACACGCTCTCTCTGTCACAGTGTCTCTAGCATAGCTTGGAGGTGTCATCCACGACCATGCTTCCCGGAGGATACCCAGCCAGTCCACACCTCTCCTTTCACTAATTCTAACTCAGGCCTTGACATTACAATTGCTCTCTTGGCTGTTTGATGGGGGAGCTGTTGCCATGACCTTTTCTTTGCATGAGGAGATTAAGAGATCATTCACTCTGGCATTTTCAAATACAAATTGTCTCAATTGATTCTCCCCCCTCCTCTACCCACCCCTCTCTTCTCTCTGTAGTCTTAAGTCTCCAGGTTCTAGATTTTAGACTCAAAGAACTCATTTCTTTCTGAAGGATGATGTATTTTAGTCTCTCTCCAGAAATATCATTCATTCATCCAATTACATGATGAGCTCATGTGTCAAAGCCTCGGTTGGTCTGTGATCATTTTGTGGGTGTGTGTGTTGTGCATGCCTGCATGTGTGTATGTAGATTCTTATATATGTGGGTGTATGTGTGTGTTGGTACATGTGCTCTTATGCATGTGGAAGCCAGAGGCAGATATTGGGTGTCTTCCTTGATCTCGCTCCACTTTATTCACCAAGGCAGGGTTTCCTACTGGAGCTCAGAGCTCCCTGATTAGGCTAGTCTAGTCAGCCAGCTTGCCCTGGGGATTTCCTGTCTCTATTTTATGAGAGCTGAGATTGCAGGCAGACAGCCACAGCTATTCAGCATTGATGTTGGGGCTGGGGATCCCAACTCTGGTCTTCATATAATCTCCTCAGCCCTCTGGCTGTGGTAATCAATGCTAGTCTCTATCAGAGACATTTCTAAGTTGTATGTGGGGTGGATTTAATGGCTTCTTAAAATGACTACTTCACACAGCCACACACACACACACACACACACACACACACACACACACACACACACACACATATATATATATATATATGTGTGTGTGTGTGTGTAATATGTGTGTGTTTCTCTAACACCAACAGGTCAATCCTCACTTTCTGCCTAGAGTTAGCACAGACCCACAGGTGAAGGGCTCCTGAGACCATTCACTTCAGATGCCAAGCTTCACTGTCTGCATGACTATCCCGAGGTTGCCCATGGCTCCTCCCTAGTTTTAAACTTGCTTGGACACTCATAGAACTCAGGAAAGTGACTATTTACAGATTTATGATAGAGGACATGGCTTAGGAATGGCCAAATGGAGAGACCCCATGCCTGCACGCTCACTCTCTGGTCACCCCATCTCCCAGCTCACTGTGTTCACCAACCCAGCATTCCCCAGGCCTTGGGGATTGCACAGAGGTCTTAGTATACGTGAGTGACTCAGTTTCTGAACCCAGTTTGCAGTCCCTTTCCCATGGTTGGTGGTGAAGGAGCCGGTGGGAAGATTGAAGGTTCCAGCTCTTCACCCTCTAGCTACTTCTCAGAAGCCAAATCCCTCCTGCAGCCACCCAGGGGCCTATCACCTCACCATCCTGAGTTTAGGAAGCCCATGGCAAAACCAGGGACAAAGATCAATGATGTTTTGCATCATAATAAGAGAGTTTAGGAGAGAGACCCCACAAAATGTTGCCAAGCTCCTGCTTAACCCCTCCTCAATCAGAGCTTTGCCTTGCCTCCTACAGGATCAAAATGGGTATTATTAACTCTTGTTTCTTAAACATATATATACTTGTTTCTGGTGCTTTTTTTTTTCAATTCCATACCCCAGTACCCTAACAGAAGTTGGGGTTATTTCTTCAGAGGGGGGATTGTGATGGGTCAGACTGCTCCATAGACACCTGTCCCTTGAAAGGGAGGTAGGTGTCTCTAGCCAGAACCCAAACCTAGGCACTAAAACTTATTTGTCAGGTATGAACCAATCAATGGTCTCCCTGCCCACCTAGGGCAGGAAATACTGACTGAACAATTAATCCGGCCTCTTTTCCTCACCCACATGGCGTAGAAGAAGGACCTCTGACTCTCTAGGGACCGGTAAGGTCTCCCCAGCCCCCACCACAGCCTGTGATGAGGGGCTGGATTTCTCTTCCACCTGAATCTTTTCTTCTCATGATCTTTCCACTTTCTGCTTGCTTAGCTAAACAGCATAAGTTCGTTAAACTCTCCACATTTTCTCCCCACACTGGTGGCTGGAGAACTCTGTAACTCCCCATGTTCCCTTAAATAATGAAGTCTCCCACTATACCTTACTATCTTGTTGTCTATGATTTTAATTCTTTAACTTTGTAGACAAGAACTCGGGTACTCTTTAAACTTTGGGGTGCATTGGAATTTTTGCTGGGCGTTATCTAAATTCCAACCCCCAGCTACAGTAGCACATCCTTCTAACACTGGTAGGAGAAGCAGGAGAAGGCAGGTGGCTGTCTCAGCAGCTGAAGCTGGTTTCTTGCACTCAGCACACCAGGTCCATGTAGGGCTCCAAGCTAGCCAAAGGAGAAAATGTATTGCTATGATGACCTTATTGTAGAGAGGATGGAGAGATCCCCTTATCCAAGTTCATGACTGAGACTTTGGCTGTCAGGGAAGCCGTCCATTTCATAGGATTCCATCCTCTCTCACTCTGCATAAGGGGTAATTAAGGGAAAGTGAACTGAAAACTGACACCACTTTGGTCATACAGTCTGGGAGTAACAAATCCAATCATCTCTCCTAATGATTGAATGAATTATGACACTTTTGTCCATGCACTGAGCAAGATGGAAAGCCCTTCATGAGGTGGACATAAGTCTGTATGAATGTTCAATGTAAGACAATCCATAACATCTTGAAATTTGGTCCTACAGGGACCTGGCACAGCCCACACAGTCACTGGAGATGCTTCAAGCCAATAGTCAACTCCTATGTACCCGTCACGACTCACTCCCAAGGGCTCTTCTACCGAGGCAGAGGCTGGATGCTCACCCTTCCCTCCGCACGTCTAACTCCTTGTTCTTTATTCTCTCTTCCTGGCATTGTAACAGCCAACACCAGCCTCACTCTCACCCTCTGGACTTTAAGCATATGGCTGCGTTTCTCTTGTCATGCCTATTAAACACTGGCAGTGCCCATTTGGACTGAGGGGGACAGTGAGGTATTTCCTACTCAAAGTGCATACTTCTCATCACCATCTGCTATGATCCCTGGCTTGACAAGGTCGCACCACAGCTCCACATTAGAGTGACACAGGAAATAGGTCAGGGCCATTAACATTCTGCTAGAAATTCACAAGTGTGTACAAAATACCAAAAATAATCAGTTTGGGGAAAACATGGGTTTGAAAAACAAATCTAATCTGAGAAATCAGAACAGTGTTGACTCACAGGAATGCGTGTGTTTCGGAAGCTGGCAATTTCAGATTTAATTGTGTTGATTTGTCGTTTTCCCCTCTGTTCTGTCTTCCACAGTGCTTTGCTGAAAAAGCTCAGAGCTGCCCAGGCTTTGATGGATCTTGTGCCATCGATGAACCCGGTGCCTCCAAGCACAGACACCATGGCTCGTCCAGCTTCAAGTGCAATTCAAAAGATGGTGCTGCTGCTTTGAAATCTCATCCTTATGCTCCAAAGAAATGAGAACGATGGGTGACTACAATGGAAGAAGCTAATAATGAAAATAATTAAGGCTGGACACGTTTTGCAGGCATAGAAATGGCTTGGGTAGCTTACACCTGCTTGAAGAAGGCCCCAAGTCAGAGAAGGGATGAGCCCAGGGGCCAAATTGTCCATCCCAAGTCCCAGCAGTTAACCCCAATAGCATAACAAATAGAGGCTTCCCTCCTCCTCTCCTTGCACCCTCCAGCTTGGACCAGCATTTGTAAACAGTGGGGCCATTTGACTAAATTCACATAATTGCTACAGAAAACATAGCCCAGACTTCCAAATATCAGCAGCTCTCAGGAGAGAACAGCAATTAAGAACCAGGAAAGCTCCAGCCATGGAGAGGAGGCCTGAGAGGCTCTGTATCTACAGCTCACCCTTAGTCACCCCACCACCAAACCCCAGGCTGGGTGAGCTCCTGGAGGGCTAACTGTGCTGATGATGGAAGATGGCGATTTCTATACTGTAACCTGTGCCTGCCCAAACATGGCAGCGAATGTACGTGGTTGATAGGGACGGTGGTGTCCATCCCCAGGTGGGCTCTAGTAGAGACTCTCCCACATGCTGACCAGTGGCCCTTCCTCATGTGCCACATGCCACATGTGCCAATGTCTCTGGAGTCCTTCCTTCCCCCATTTTGTTCTCCACCTCCAAAGTCCTGGTTGGCAGTGGTCTTCAATTCTAAACTGGTTTCCTGAGTTTATTCGTCACAGAGAAGTACTGCCAACACAGAGAAAAGACAAACAGAGAAAGACAGAGATAGAGAGACACAGGAAGGGATGGAGATAGAGCGATAGAGGCAAAGAGAGACAGAGACAAGGAGAGAAACAGAGGCACAGAGAAAGAGATACAGAGACAGATGGACAATGAGAGATTGACAAAGACAGCAAAGAGACTGAGAGAAACAGACGTGTGAGAGACAGAGATACAAAGAGATAGATAAACAGAGACACACAGAGAGATAGAAAGAGACAGAGAGGTGAAGAGACAAGGAGAGAAACAAGAGATAAAAAGACAGCGACACAAAGATACAAAGAGTCAGAGAGAGACATGGCAGGTAGAGACAGAGACAGAGGAGGAGCAGGAAGAGAGAGACACAAAGAGGAAAAGACAGAAACAGACACAGAGTCAAAACCAGACAAAAGATACAGAGGCAGAGACAGAGAGACAGGCTGTCTGAATCATGCCCTCCTTAATTCACTGAAGTCCCAGATAGGCCCTTTAAGGAAATTATTAATTTTAAGTGATGGCATCAGGGTGGGGCTGGAATCTGATGAGACTGGTGTCCTTATAAGAAGAGACATCAGAGAGATCTCTGTGCATGCACTACCATTTGCAACTCACGATGCAAGGCGGTCTCTCCTTGCTGGCACCCTTAAATTCCCAATTCCACCCTGTAACCTTCCCTGGAAGCTTCCACTTGCTTTTTCACAACAGTGGAATCTGCTAGAAGCACTCACCCGGTCCATGTACACTACACCTTAAGGACCACCTGCCTCGGATCTACTCCGATGGAGCATCCCCATTCCTTAGTGCACTGGCTTCATTGGGGTACTAGCCCTTCACCCGAGGAAGCTTCCCATGCTCCCCTGTTACCACACTGGAGATGGCACTTCTGGACCACAGAGAGTTCTAGAGTTCTTCTCTAGATGTGGTAGTTTGAATGTTTGCAGCTTCAACCCCCAGCAGGCAGACTCTTGCTACACTGGGTGGTTGGTGTGTTAGTGGGGGCAGATCCTGGCATCCAGGCCAAAGGTGTGGAGAGCAGTCTGAGCTCTGGTGAGGTGCATGCTTGCTGCTTTCTGATGTTTGATGGCTGCTGGTGGTTTCGCTCTCTGGTTGGATTTATGAATGATAGATAGCTTCTTCTGCCATTGATGGAACTTCCTCTGGACCTGTAAGCTTGAAATAAATTGCTTCCTCCCATAAAACTGTTTTTGGTTGGATGTTCATCCCAGCATCATGGAACTGTCTACAATACCAAGCTTCTGTCCATTAATCCTCTCCCTTCCCTCTCCATGCTCTCTAAGAGAAAGCTCCTCAGCTGATCTCTGTGGCTTCCTGTTGCCCACATCCCCCTCTTCACTCTGCATATGGATCTGTCTGCTTGGTCTCTCAGCTACCACGTCTAGCTGTATCATGGGTTTCTGAGTGTGTGTGTGTGTGTGCTGGTGTACTCATGGATGTATATACATGTGTGTATGCAAATGTGTGTATATAGGTGCACACACCCCATGTATATGCATGTGGAAGCCAGAGGAAGACCTCAGGTGTCTTCCTCTATTGCTCTTCCACCTCAGGGACAGACTCTCACTGAACCTGGAGCTCCCAACGTTTTAGTTAGGCTGGCCGATCAATGAGGCCCAATGGTCATCTTATCTCAAACCCCACCTCCAGGACTAGGATGTACAGCTCTTTATGTGGGTGCTGGGATCAACTTCAGGACCTCATGCTTGTCCAGCAAGTGCTCTTACCCACTGAGCCAGCTCCCTGGCCCCAGATCATGTGCTTCTTATGTGTAGAAATTACCTTCTTATTGCTGGGACAAAACAGCCAATCAGAATCATCTTATGGAAGGAAAAGGTTTATTTCACAGGTTTACAGTTTGGAGGAGAAATTTCATCATGGTGGAGAAAGCATGGTACTGTCTCACTTTTTCATACACTGGAATGGGGGAATAAACTGGTCCTGAACATCCAGTGCGCTGGACTAATAATCCTCAAGGTCCATCCCAGTGACACACCTCCTTCAGCAAAGCTCTGCCACTCATAGGCTGTCACCACTAGAGACTAAGTAGGAGACGTAATCACAAACACTTGAGGCTATGGGGTCACTTTACATTCAAACCAGCACATTATGACAGTGGACACCTTGTCTGATCCTATGTGACCCCTGAGCTCTCTTCTCTTTCATCTCCTTTGGATAAAATCCTCCTTTCTAGGTTTTCATTCCTAAGACCCACTGGTAGAGGTGCCAAATTTGCTTAGGAAGACCCATGAGATCCCCAGAGAGCATCTCAGGAACAGGTGGATTTTTTTGTGGTGTTTACTATAATCTGTTTTCATCAACTTCCAGTGATCACTATGTGACATTTAAAAAAGAAAGATGGAGAGAGAGAGAGCACAAAGGACAGATGATAGAAATAATATTAGCAGCATTGTTTGAGTTCTGGATACATCTGGGTCTGGAGCAAAACATGTGGCTGATATTACAGTTTCATAAACCCAGTCTCATTTGTCTTTGTTTAACCCACTGTGGTGTGGCTCAGGTGTCTGACACTCGCAACCAAGAACCCTCACAAGCACAAGATCTGTGTACAACAAGAGTTGAGACATCTTGTGGTGACTGGCTAAGATCTACGGCCTGGAGCAACAAATCAGACATTTAAATTTAGAGCACCCATGGAGAGAACAGTGCAAGTGAGATGATGAAAGTATCTAGAAACGGATAGAAAATAGATTGTAAATCAGACCTGCATTTTTAGAGGTCAGACACAAATTTTGGTTCCGGCATTTTCCTTCATGTAACCTATGGCAGGACTACTGAGGAGTTAAGCTATTCATAGTGCACACATAAGAGCCCCTTCTGGGTGCTGGGGACAGGCAAGAAAACAGGCTGGTTGCCATGCACTCTATCTTCTGGGTGGATGAGAACGAAGGCCAGAGCTTTAGCTAATCCCAGAGAGACTGCTCCTCACAGGGCTCATTCCTACTTGGGGGACCAGTTTCCTGGGAACACATCTCTCCTACACAAACCTACTGGTCCAGAGCTTGTGTCCTCAGCCACCTCCTTTATGGAATCTTCCATGACAAGTCAATATTTCTCTTGCTCAAAATCACCCCAGAGCTGTGGGACCCTGCTAAGGGGCATGGAGAATGTAGGGTTTTGCTGAGTCTGGCAGGCTTCTGGGACTGTCTCCTTATAAGGAAGTTGAGGCAAAGTCTGAGGGCCCCTATAAATCTTAGCAAACCTGAACACTCCAGCCCCCAGGCAGGCCATAGCTGTGCCCTGAGATAAGCAGGCAATTCAAGGTCTAAACTTAGTCCAGCTGCAATTACATACCTAAACAATAAGGTTACATTTCCTCTGCTGACATCACCATTCTATACAAGTTCATATATAGAGTCACGTAGCCCCCTCAATTTATCTATGCAAAATAAGTATCCAAAGAATACAGGTCCCTACCAATCAAACTCAAGAGATGTCCACAGATCTTGCCCCTACCAATCTCCTTGTTTCCTATGCTTCTACCTCTGACTTTCCTCTATATAAACAATTGTTCTCTATACGATAAATGAGAACTGCCCACTGCTGCGTTCTCCTGAGAGTCTCATCTCTTGTCGGCTCACAGCTATTCCAAGCCTCTGCTCACCCAGCTCCGTGGATGAACAGGGAGTTGATGCATGCTGCAACTTCCCCACTAACCCACGGACCCAGAGCTGGCGCCCAACATGGGGCTCAAACCCATGACCCTGAGATTAAGAGTCTCATGCTCTACATCCTCCATGCCCCTTAGCAGGGTCCCACACAGGGCCAGGTACGAGACCAATGGAGATAAGCCTGTCAACCCAAAGCCTGCCAAGATGATCCAAACAAAAACCCCAACATGGCTCAGACCTCTGCCTGCCTCACTCATGCCTTCCTCAGGGAGCCAGGGTAAGTTCCCGACCATCCATTCTACACACTCCTTCAGGTTTTGACCAGTGAGCACTTGTCTTCCTCCATGTGGCCCTGTTTGTCACCTTGCCATATGAGATAAAACTAAACCTTCTCATTTTGAGCTTGGGGGGAGGGAGATGGCTCAGCAGTTGGAGGTGTTTGCTTGCAAAGCCTGTTGGCCCAGGTTCAATTCCCCAGTACACACATAAAGCCAGATGCACAAAGTAGTGCATGCATCTGGAGTTCATTTGCAGTGGCAGGAGACCCTAGCACACTAACACTCTCTTTGCTTCTACCTTCCTCGCTCTCTCTTTTTCAAACAAATATATAAAAAATATTGTTTTAATTCTCATCTTTCTGATTCACCTAAACCCGAGGCCAAGCTATGTGTCGGCCTGGAGAGCTATCAGTCCCATCTGAGCCTGGCCTGCCTTCACCATCCAATCGAGGGGATCCATTGACCTTGCTCTATCAAAAGAAATGAAGCCTGGTGTGGCGGTGCAGGCCTTTAATCCCAGCACAGGAGGATCACTGTGCGTTCAAGGCCACCCTGTGATTTGCATAGTGAATTCCCAGTCAGCCTGGGCTACGGCGAGACCCTACCTCAAAAAACCAGAGTGATGGAGGGGGGAGGGAAGGTAGAATCTAAATGGTGTGCACTGGGCACCAAGCAGGCGATTTCAGTTATGGGGATACTTTTTTTATTGTCCATAATGAGTACAGTGAGTTGTTATCCCCAATTCCCCAATGCCCCCCCTCCCCATCCCCAATCAGCTGGATATCCTCCTCAGTGGGCCATCTGGATCAGTCCTTGTGGCAGGGGACCATGGATAGCCTAGGGGCTATTTTCTTTATCTTACGATCTGGTACCTAATGTACAGATTCTATGCGTAGATGATTTGGGGGCAGTTTTCGAAAACCACTAACTCCAGGTGTGATCATTGAAGCAGTGAGCTACTGGATTGCCAGATAAATGAACAGCCCAACAGATGATGCAAGAATGAGTGAATGTGTATTTCTCCCTGGCTCTGCTCGGAGCATCTTCCTCGGAGGTACTGAACCACGCCTCAGCTTACACTTTCTTGTTTCACTCGTCCAATTCAAAGCACTAAGATAATAAGTACACCGCCAATTATTCAGTCCCGCTGACAATTTATAAGGTAATAAATCATTATTTCATTCAACTGAAAGCCATCACACAAGCAAAGCACAAATGGTCGGCAAGAAAATGACAGAAGGATTTACTTCGTGGCCTCCCACTCCCCGCTGCCCCCCACCTTCTCTTCCCTCCTGGTCTCTCTTTCTGCAGTGTTAATCTTACATAAGTGGTTATTACCACATGAAACACATGGAGATTATTTCAATTAATTATGTTTGCTACATTGTTTCCAAAGATTATTCCACTATTTACTGGCAATTAAACCGGCTTTCATGTAAGTGTGCCGCTCGAGGGCATGTTGAGTGGGAAGACAGTTGATGTAATAATTGAAATTAAGGTCACACTTCCAAGAAGCTTGCCCTTTGGGAGTCAAGGGTACCTGAGTGCCTCTGAGGTGATGGTTCCAAAGTGCAAGAGAGAAATTTGCACGTGCCTTAGTCATGACACGTCAAACGCTTTTCTCCTGGTTCAGCACCAAAGAACCGTTTCTAGTCCACAAGGAGAGGCCTACCCAGGCGACTCAGAGATTTTAGTGACAAGCCCTGTTGCCAGCAAGAACTCCCTGAGTGTGCATGGTTGAAAGGCTCTTCTGGGGGAAGAGTCAAGGTCATGACTCCCACAAGGGTGGTATTTGATAGCGGGTGGGAGCTTTAGACCTTGGAGCTCCTCAAAACCTGGTTCTGAACCCAAGTGGTGCCTGGGCTACTGGGTGCTTGAGAGAACCGTTGTGGTTCAAAGTGTCATTTCAAATGTGACTTCCTTTTGACCCATGGATTTATTAGTGGCTGAATGTTTGGATTCTAGGCAGCAGGGGATCTTCTGCAGGCTCCCATCTTAACTCCATTGTGGTCCGAAAATGCACTCAGATAGGCTTAAGCCCGTGAAGGCTCTGAAGCTTGCACATGGGCCAGCCTGCAGCCCCACTTGGACTGTGTCCAGGAAGACACTGCTGTGGTCTCTGGAGCTTTCTGGAGACAACCAAATCTTATCTTTAGTCATTCTGTCTAGATGTATCTTCTTGGGGTTTTTTTTTTTTTTAGAACTTCTTATTTTATTATTGAGAGAGGATTAAATCCCCCACCATGGTGCTTTGAATGTAAAACATCCCTCATAACCTCAAGTATTTATAATGAGCTTTATTCTTAGCCCCCAGCTAGTGGGGCCTTTGGGAAGTGGAGTCTTGCTGGAGGAGGTGTGCTGCTGTATGTGGACCTTTGGGTGGATTAGTCCAGCCCATTGGATGGTCAGAGTCAACTCACTTTTGCTGATTTTTTTCTCTCTCTCTCTTCTATGGATATGCTATGTTGTGAACCACCTGCCATACTTTTCTCCACCTTGATGAAGCTTCCCCTTGAAACTGTCAGCCCAAAATCAACCCTTTCCTCCCATGAGCTGCTTCTGGTTAGATGTTTTGTTCCAGCAATGAGAAGGTAATGGCTACAGCCACCTTGGTTATAAATCTCTTCTTGCTTTGTGTACTGTCTGTTATTGGTATATAACCTGGCCCGTGGCCTTGGGGTACAACATATGGAGGACTGTCATAACTTCCTGGCCGACTGACCATGTCCCATCATGCAATGCCTCTGCCGTTATGCTGCTGCATCACAGTTCACTTTGTGTGATGTTCAAGCTTCACCCTTGCTTTTTGCTTCCGCTGATGTTTGCAGCTGGGTGGGTGGCCATCTCATTAAAGACCTCATCAGGCTCCATTTTCCAGCCTGACTACCTGGCTCTTCACAAACTTGAAGCCCCAGCCCATCTCCATATTGTGTAATGACTGGTGCAGCTGGCTTATACCTACCATCTTACTATTTATTTCTAGCCTCACTCAGATGTTTTACATTCCCATTTCTCCTTTCCCGTGTTATTCAGAATTAATCAAGTCTTTTATTACTTCTCCCTTCATTTTGCCTCAAACTTTGCTAGTTAACAGATAATGAATGCCGTCACAAATCAAGGCTCTTGCGGTAATGCTCCTAGAATCTCTGCATCAGAGAAAAAGGTTGAAAAGTCAAAGATCTAAATTTCCATCTGAAGAATATAAAAAAGAAAATTAAAGCAAATCTAAAAAACAGTCAAGGAAAGAGAATAATAAAGAAATGAGCTGAAATCAATAAAGTGGAGGAGAATATAACATGGATAAAATATGAATGCAATCACAATTTAGTGGTGGGATTTGGAAAACAGCAGACTGGAAACTCCACAGCCCAGTGCTCCAAGAAGGGGAAGAGATGGCTGTGGGAATGGCCAGGTTGACGTTTCGGAGCTGTAGAAACTAACCAAAAGCCTGTGGCAGTCAGGAGACACATCATCAAGGAAACCCATCCAGATCTTAGTGAGAACAGAACACTTCCTGGTGATCTGAGTTCCTCTGGTCTCATCTCCTATTCTCAGATTGGCAGTGACCTTGGAGAAGAGTCTGTGGTCCTATGAGCAGGGAAGTAAGGTAGGTGGCTATGTGGCTTATCTGGGGATCCCTAAAGGCCAGCCCACCAGGCTTACCTTCACCCCCACTTACTCAGCTCTCTCTCTCTCTCAGTCCTAAAAGAACTACCTACAGGGCACATGTTGAAAACATTTGGAGGCAAATGTATTAGTCATTGCTGTCTGTGGTTATTTGGATAATATTAGGGACAAAGCATAATCACCCAGGCACACCTACCATCCCAGCATGAAAGAGGCTGAGGTGGGATAATCATGAGTTAAAGTCCAGCCTGGGCTACAAAGGAAGATCCTCTCTCAGAAAAAAATAAATAAACAAACCAACCAACAAACAAAAAACAGATACAAAACTAGCCTAACTCAGTGCTAGAGGGGAAAGGCTAGAGGTCCAAGAATAAGGACATAGTTATAGGAAAAGCTACAGCATGTCCCAGAGACCAGAAAGCCATCCATCCCCAGGACCATGTATAAGCTCAGAAAGGACCTAAGAAGGTCCTGAGCCTTTACCTTTGTCTGACCTCAAACTCTTTGAAACCCACAAATAAATAAAAAGGCAGGTTTTGAAGTGCCTGGATTAGGGCTGAGCACACCTCAACATATAGAACTAAAAGAAGGTAAGAACTATCTTTACCAAAGACCATAAACAAAGAACTGTTTCATTGGATATTTATTAATAAACACATGCTTATAAACAAACAAATTAATCTTTCATTTATAAATCATAGAAATATGGAACTGAATACCACAGCTGAAATAAGAATTCAGGCTTCAAACAGAAGGTTTGGGCAGGAAAAGAATCAGTGAATTTAAAAATGATCAAATGGAGATGAATTAATATGAGGTACAGAAAGGAAAACAAATACAGTTCCTCACAGTCCCTAGGCAGGGTACCAGATCTGGATAATGGGATAGAGAAACAGGCAGAAAGAATATGGGCAAAACAATGGCCAGCAAGAGGCTTGTCAAATGCGATGAAAGCAGAACAAGGGAGAAATTCAGCAATTAAGGGTGCTTCCTGCAATAAGCATGAGGGCCTGTGGGGTCCCAAGTTCAAATCTCCAGAGTACCTACAAATAGTAGATTTGGCCAGGCATATCTCTAACCCCAGTCCTGTGTGGAGCAGAAACCAAAGATTTGCTGGGGCTCCTGAACAGCAAACTCCGGAACCAGTCAAAGACTCCATTACAATATGAAAAGCAGGTGCGTGAGTGACAGAGGAGGAGTGACCATTCTTCTCTGGCTACCTGAGGCAAGTGCTCAGAACATTTACACATATATGCACCACATACAAACACACACACACACACACACACAAACACACAAACACACACACACACACACACACACACACACACACACACACACACAAACACACACACACAAACACACACACACACACACACACACACACACACACACACACACACACACCTGGTGAAAACCATTACTCATCTAAGAAACTCAAGGGACTAGAAGTAAAATAAATACACAGAGATTCAAACTGAGATGTTATAATTAAACTTTCTAAAGGCCAAGATAACAAAAGAATCAAGTTAACAAGAGAAGAGCAATCCTCCATCCCACACACCTTCTCCACAAGATTGACAGCTGATTTCTCATCAGAATCCCCTAGGCCACAAGGCATGGGGATGATATCTTCAAAATATTGAAAGTCAAACAATCATGGAACCAAGCATTTTATATACAGAAAAATTACACTTCAGAAATGGAGGAGAAATTAAGACATTCTCAGTTACAAAAATCCCAAGGCTGGGGAGATCGATTAGGGGTTAAAGACATTGTTTGCAAAGCCCGTCAACCTGGGTTCAATTCCCCTGCTGGCGTCTTTCTTTTTAAGGAGATGCAACTTAATATCATAATTATTTATGTAGGACATCCTAGAACATCTGTACTCTTAACGCCACAAGAACTGATAGTTTGGCAAATATTTAAAATCAATTTTAGGGCTGGAGAGATATCTCAGTGGTTGAGGCACTTGTCTCCAGTGCCTAAGGCCGTGGGTTCAATTCCCCAGGATCCACATAAGCCAGACCCACAAGGTGGTGGCCCTGGTGTGCTCTCTCTCTCTCTCTCTCTCTCTCTCTCTCTCTCTCTGCTTGAAAATGAATAAAATATTTTTTAAAAATCAATTTTATCTGCTGGGTTCCCTACGGATCCTCCACGATATGACTGTGGTGGCTCCTCTCTTGCCAGGATCTGGGTCATCGGCCTACGGTGGATTGGTAGGGTTAGAGGGGCCACAGCTCTCTCGTTGTATCCTGAAAAACACAAACACATTTGTCTTATCCTGAGTTGGTTGAATGGCTGTGGGTATGGGTCCCTTGTTCATCCCGTCCTTCTCTGCAGGGTTCCATATGGATCCTCCACAATATGACTGTGGTGGCTCATCTCTTGCCATGGTCTCATCTTTTGGCCTGCTGT
>PVHP010024521.1:0-26363 GCA_004024765.1 Zapus hudsonius | reverse complement strand
TTCTCAGGTGGCCAGGTGGGGCAGAGGGGGAGCAAGAGCCTGGCCAGAGGACGGACAAGACATAAATCAATGGAAAGAAATGTCCAGCACCAATGGATCTTGAGGGAAGATAACGCCATGAAACTCCGTGATGTATGTACTTCCTTACTACGATATACAAACTATCAAGCATTGTTCCCTTAGTTATGTTCTTAAAAAAAGATTTATTTGCAAGCAAAGAAAGATAGAAAGCAGAGAGACAGATGGGTGAGCCAGGGCCTCCAGCCACTGCAAACAACTCCAGATGAATGTGCCATTTTGTGCGTCTGGCTTTACTTGGGTACTGGGGAATTGAACTCTGGTTGTTAGGCTTTGCAGGCAGGTGTCTTAAACACCGAGCCATTTGTCCAGCCTTATTTCTGTTTTTTTTTTCTTTTTTTTGAAGTAGGGTCTCACTCTAGCCCAGGCTGACCTGGAATTCACTATGTAGTCTCAGGGTGGCCTTGAATTCATGGCAATCTTCCTACCTCTGCCTCCCAGGTGCTGACATATGCCTCCACTCCCAGCCCTAGTTGTGCTTTTACGAAGCTTTTATTACTTATTTGTGTTCATATGTGTGCATGCTCCTATGTGTGTGTCAGGGCAGGTGTGCATATGACAGGGCCCTCCTAAGGAGGACAGAGAACAACTTTCGGGTTGGTCCTTGCCTATCCACCTCATTAGAAGCAGGGTTCTCTCTGGATTCTTTATGCTGTTCTTTGATGCACTCCTCATCAGCTCCTAGGAAATTCTCTTTCTTTACCTCCCATCTTGCCCTCCGTATAAGAATGTTGCGGTTACAGAAGCCTGTCATGGCTTCCAGTCTAAAGCACACCAGGGAGCAGGCGTTCAAATATGATTGGGTCCTGTCCCCCATTTATTTCACTGTCAACCCTGCCAGTTCTAGCTCCTACATGCTGAGTCCACGGGCTTCTCCCTGCTTCCACCCTTGAGTCATCAGTGAAATTTCTAACCTCTTTTCTTGTATTGTTATCAGTTTTCTTGACCTTTCTCTCCTGGAAATCTGTCCTTTCTCCTTATACCATGATTCTTCAGTACAAATTGATAATGTCAATATCAGAACAAACTGATAATGTCACGCCTGTTTCTGGAACCCTTCAGGGCCTTCTCATTGCTCTTCTGATAAAACTGATCTCTTCAGCACGGCCCATTTCACGAAGGGCTCCCTCTTTTGCCACATTTCTTACCTACCCTCTCTACCAGACTATCTTATGTATTAAGCCACTGATGGTCCCTGCAAAAGGACCTTGTCACTTGTTGATCCCTCCTGTGAGAATATTTTCCCTGTCCATACTGGTCTTGGCCTGGTTCTCTCTAAACGATCTGCTTTTTGTTTCTTTGTAAAGACAGGGTTTCAATCTATATCCCAGGTTGGCCTTGAACTTGTAATAATCCACCTGCTTCAGCCTCTGGGGTGCTGAGATACAAGTGTGCATCATGATGCAGAATGAGGGTTTTTGTCTTCTGCTGTGTCCCTTCTGCCAAGAAATGCCTAGTATGTCATGGGTGCTTGATAAATGCTTGTTGGATGAACACTGGTTGTGATTCTCATGTATGTGTGTGTGATGTGAACACCTATGTGGGTGTGGATGCAGGTGTGTGTGAGGCTGTGGACATTGAATTTCTTCCTTGATCTCTGTTTCTGCACAAATCACGTTTTTGTGCTAGAACCTTTTAGTGGTTCAACACACCATGGTTAAATTCTGCTCTTTCTTTTGCTTAATATAAGGGATCCTTCGAGATCTGGCTCCTACTGACTGGCCAGAGAACTCTTGGGATTCAGGAAGGGCAAGAAGGAAATGCCACCCAAGTGTCTGAGGCAATGTTTAATGTTTGGGGATAAGAAGTTTGAGGTTAGAGAAGATGAAGGCTCAAGGGACGATGAACTGAGATCAAGGGATTTAGACACTAGGGAAGCCTGCTGAACCCTCTCCTGCCACTGGATTAATTTGCAGGAGAGTTGCAAAACAACCCACAGTATCCTGCTCCAGGCAGTTGGAGCTGCTGCAGAGAGGAAATGAGCAACTCACTTAGAAGAAAGAAAAATCGGTTCTCTTCCACAGCTCAAGGAAGCAAGAGGAGAAATCTAAAACCCTGGAAAAGTAGCCTCTTAGGAATCTGCAGAAAAATGGAAAACAAGATAAGAAGCATTTTTCCTTTGTGAAATGTACAGAGAGCACTCCTTTCTCCTTAGGGTGTGGAGGGAAAAGGAATTTCTTTAGGACACAATCTGCAGAAAGAAGGGTTCTTAGATACTGGATGGTGACCTCAGTCCCCAAAGAAGGGAGGTGGTCAGGGACTATCTGAATGGTAACGCCATCCTCAAGAAAAGTGGGGAGAACTATAGAGTCAATTCCACATCAGCCTGGGCTAGAGTGAGACTTGGCCTTGAAAAAAAATGAAAAAAGGTGGCAACCAAGACACAGAGGAGAAAAAAAGACACAGAGGAGGGGCTGGAGAGATGGCTCAATGGTTAAGGTACTTGCTTGCAAAGCCTGACGACCCAGGTTCGCTTCCCAGTACCCAAGTAAAGCCAGATGCACAAAATAGTGCATGCACCTGGAGTTTGTTTGCTGAGGCTGGAGGTCCTAATGTGCCCATTCATTCTCTCTCTCTCTCTCTCTCTGATACACAGGGGAGGGCTGAGGATGTGGTTCCATGGTTGAGAACTTGCCTAGAGCATGTGAGGCCTGAGTTTATCCCCAGCAGGCATCCTGCCCACTCCAAGACACACAGATGAAAGACTTCTGTGAAGGAAACCCCTCACACCAGCACTCTCTGTCACGAGGCCATTGTTCCATACCAAGCTCCTGCACTAGGCCCCAACACACCAGGGTGAAATCAAAATGAAGTTACTCATGACTCTTAAGCTGTCAGTAAACTGTTTAATATGACCTTCTTAGACTCAGGATTAGAGAGATAACAACCACAATTTCCAGACATGTCAAATTCAATCACCACGAGAGTATTCCTTCTGCTCTAATCCTCATACAAAGAGGTAACCTGAAATAACCTTATATATTATTAATTATTTTCCAGTTATCCTGTCTCCTCTCCTTAGTTACAAACAGAGTAGCTCTGAAACGACTAATCTGCTTTTGGGATTTTGTTTCTGCTGTCTATCTCTATCTAGAAAACCAACCTCATTTGCTCAGACTATTGGACAACTTATTCTATTTTATGGAACAAATGGTTGCCCAATTGCGAAGAAAAATTAAACTCAACTAAAATCTTTAGGCTGGATATAGTGGTATGCACCTATAGCTCCAGGTTCTTGGGACACTGAGGCAGGGGGATCGCTTGAACCTAGGAATCCCAGAACAGCCTGGAGATGGAATCTCCAAAAAAAGGGGGAGGGAGCTGGGGAACTGGCTCAGTGTTAAAGGGGCTTGCTTGCAAAGCCTGTTGGGTTTAATTCCCCAGCACCCATGTAAAGCTGGATGCAAAAAGTGGCAAGAGACCTTGGTGCACTTTTTTTTTTCGAGGTAGGGTCTCACTCTAGTCCAGGCTGACCTGGAGTTCACTATATAGTCTCAGGCTGGCCTCGAACTCATGGTGATCCTCCTACCTCTGCCTCGAGTGCTGGGATTAAAGGCGTGCGCCACCACGCCCAGCTCCTGTTTTTGTTTTTTTGAGGTGGGGTCTGGCTTTAGCCCAGGCTGACCCGCTATGTCCCACTATGTGGTCTCAGGGTGGCCTGGAACTCGCTGTGATCCTCTGACCTCTGCCTCTGGAGCACTGGTGCAATTTTGTCCTTTAACACTACTAGAAAGTCAGGGAATAGCCAGAAGATGGGACTAAGTGACAAAAAGGAAAGCTGCGGAAGTAACCTGTCAAAGCCTATGTCTACTTACACATGAGCTCATCAACAGATGCATTTTATTTAGAACTGTTGGGATATCTGATCGCTATTACCAAGGCCATAGTACCCGGGCAGGGAGAAGGCAAAGAGGAAGGTGATTGTTCTATGTGGAAAATATAGCCATTTGCTTATGAGATAATAAAAAGAAAAAACAAACCAAAAATAAATCACAAAGACAGGCACAAAACCAAGTTCTAACAACTTCCCTGTCTCCTTTCCTAACCCCCACTGACGTGCTTTCTCAGGAGAGGGGAGAAAGGCTTTTCATCTAATTAAAATGTAAAATGCTTTCTTTTTTTACTGCCTGGTGGCCAGGGATATTCTGCTGACTCAGCAGTGAATAATCAGCTTTGACCTAAATAATAGACTCACTTACTGTGGCAGGAGCTTTGCACAAGCAGATCCAACTCTGCAGTTCCTGCTTTCTCTTCCTTCCCTCCGCTCCCTCCAGGCTCCCAGCAGGCAAGCCAGTTACAGCAGGTTCTTTCTGCCTTTCCACCCCCACCATCTGGCTGGTCTCAACTGAATTTCTCATCAGATAGCTTTCAAAATAGTCGCATCATCACAGCACAAGATTTGACCACTTCTCCTCCTTTCCACTGCCAACCCCAGCCTGGGCCTTTGCCACGCCCACTCTCCTGCTGGGCTCTGTCCTGTCCTCCAGGGCCCTGCATTATGTACCGGTGACCTCCCCACAGAGTGGACTTTCTGCAAACCTCTTGTTGCTCCGCAGATCCAACCCATTATCAGCACGTCAAAACAGCAGACAGCACAGTTTCCTATAAATCCATTCCCACCACACCCAGGCTCTCTGCTGCTTCTCCCTGAAGTATGGCAGGTTTGGGTGGCTCCATCTTTCTCCAAAGAACACTGGGCCTATTTTGTGCAGCTGGCTTACCTGGTACCTGTTAACAAGTATGGGGTCAGGGCTGGAGAGATTGCCCAATGGTTAAGGCACTTGCCTGCAAAGCCTAAGGACCTGGGTTTGATTTTCCAGTATCCATGTAAAGCCAGATGCACAAAGTGGCCCATGTATCTGGAGTTCATTTTGCAGTGGCTTGAGGCCCTGGTGTGCCTCTTCTTTCTCTCTCTTCTTGCAAATAAATAACAAACTATTTTAAGAGTATGGGGTAGCCTGGATGATGGTGGTGGTGGGTAGAAAGAGTGCTGGAATAAAAGATGCCACAATAGCAAGGTGTGGTGGCACGCACCTGTCATCCCAACACTCAGGACGTTGAGGCAGGAGGATGACAAGTTCAAGGCCAACCTAAGCTACATGGCTAGTTCAAGGCCAGCCTGGTCTACATAGGGAGACTTGGTTTCCAAAATCAAAACAGTATTCAACAAACCCAAAAACAGAAGAACCTCGATGCATGGATTCAAAGCAGCTGGGAACTTCTCCATCTTCCCTGAAGGGAATATGAGTATGTTTGGATTTAAATTTTTTATGCTCGTGAAAGTAGGAAAATACTTAGCGCATATCCCAAGGACACTGAGCAATTCTTGTCACTGCAGGACGAGATTGACTACTGCTTAGTTGGAGGCAATTCACCTGCAGTTCCATTAAAAGGAGACAGCCGGTTTCTAAGTTTCCTCATGGCCTGCTCCGGCAGGTATTTAGGTGAGGGTTAGGCATGGGGTGTGCTGTGTACCACCTGTCTTCTGCACCTGGCTACAGAGGGATGGCTCTTATCTCGAGGGAGGGTTAGGACCATTCTGGTCTAAAGGGATGACCAGTGGCTCCACTCCAGGGTCTTTGTGCAAAGGGTCACACCCTTGGCAGGTTTGGGGAATACAAATGCACACTGTAGCCTGGCTTTTCTACTAGGGGAAGACTTCAGAGAACTTGATTTCTAGCAGTATGGTGAGGGTAAGGGGAGCCTTCTTGTCTGGGCTGCTTCAGCCGTATCAGCAGGAAAGAGGAAACTGTACATAAGACACTGAAACAGCAGCTGCCAGCATTCATGTTACCTCTTCCTCCCTGCCCCCTCCCCAGCTTGCCCAATGGCCCAAACAGCATCTTGTCCTGCACTCCTCCCCTCCCCCAGCTCTAGAAAGCAAGGACAAAATGGCTATAATAACCTCACATCACAGCTCCTCCTAAGACCAACATGGCCGGGCACTAGGTACTGTGCTGTGGGCACATCATTCCTTGTTGACAGCGCTCCTGGAAGCCACATTGTCCAGGGGCACAAGTTTACAGTTCTCGTCTCACCTTGGGGCAGGTGGCAGCTCTACCCAGCAGTGGAATGTGTGGAGTAGAGATGCAGGCTCCCAGGCCAGTGTTCCTCTGCCTCCAGGTCTGCAAGCAGGCCTGACCAAACACGTTTGGAAAAGCCCCCCAAGCAAGAGTTTCAGCCCCACATTTCACCTTGCCTGGGTGTGGGGTCTGCCTCAGGGCTGACCTCCACTGCCAAATAAGGTTGCTATGCTAAGGGCTCTGACACAGGTCCTGGGAGTGTGTGGGTGGTGAGTATTCCTCCTTCCTCCAGCCTTCCAGTGTGACAGGTCAGCGCTGGAGCCTGGAAAGGGACAGGAAGGCTGGCCCCTAACCTGGGCTAGGGGTAATGTGTTCACGGGAGGGGGGGAAGCAGGCACAGAGGCACAGCCTCTAAAGCAGATCCGCATAGTTGCTTGAGAAGTTAGTGTTTGATAGAAGCCATGGAGTACCCCAACCTATGAAGATCACTGGTATCAGAGATCAGTGCTACGAGGTTCTAGAAATGGCTTCTGCAGAGTTCTTTATGAGGATCCCTGACTCCATGTCACTGGGATCCTTCCCATTCTCTGAATTTTCTCTGTGAATGATTAAATCCTAACTCCTAACCATAGGATCTGTCTATAAGGCTTTTTCTCCACTTAAAAAACTCATTCAGAGGCTGGAGATATGGCTAAGTGGTTAAGCCACTTGCCTGCAAAGCCTAATAATCTGGGTTCAATTCCCCAGTACCCACATAAAGCCAGATGTACAAAGCGGCACATGTATCTGGAGTTCATTTGCAGTGGCTAAAGGCCCTGGTGAACCCTTTCTCTCTCTCTCTCTCTCTCTCCCTCTCTCTCCCCCTCTCTCTGCTGGGGATGGTGGTGCACAACTTTAATCCAAGCACTTGGGAGGCAGTGGTAGGAGGATCACCATGAGTTCAAGGCCAGCCTGAGACTATAGAGTGAATTCCAGGTCATTCTGGGCTAGAGTGAGACCCTACTTCAAAAAAAAAAAAAACATCATTGCCCGCATTCTCCACCAAAAAAACCCCAAAACAAACAAACAAACAAAACCAAGCAAACCATAGAAAACTTCATTCAGGAAAGGGCAGGATAAATTCTCCTCCAAGACAGTTTAATAAGTGACTTGGCAAGTGGAGATAGAAGCAGCTGCAGACCACCTGCCAGGAGGCCAAGATGGCTTTCTATAGCACTGTGTGTCCATGACCTTGTGCTGTGCCCTAGAGAGAAGGAATGAGGACCGGACTCCACGAGGGTGTGGGCTGTGCCTCCTAGGGCACGTCACTCACTCCTGGTCTCCTATCTGTTCTAGGAAGATAACAGTGGCCCCACTTACCTCATGGATTTGTCATGAGACTCAAATCTGAAACCAGATAATATAGATGAAAATGCTTAATGTGACGAACTCTGGCGGTGCAAATTACTCTGTCTCCTGGAGGGTATTTATATTCCTTCCTGGTAGCTTTCTGTTTTTCTGTGACTGTCATTAGCTCTGCAGCCCAGACTGGCCTTCAACTCCAGATCCTATTGCCTCTCCCTCTAAAGCGCTGGGATTTCAGGTGGGTGCCACCCACCACACGTGGCTTCCTTCTTGGGTTTTGGGTTTTGTTTTTTTTTTGCATGTGTATGCATGTTGAATATGTGTGAATGTGCATATGTGCACATATGTGTGAGGCCAGGGGTCAATGTTGGGTGTCTCCTTTAATTGTTCTTTATCCTATTAAATGTTTTAAATTAATTAATTGATTGATTTGCATGTGCCAGGGACTCTAGCCACTGCAAACAACACCAGATGTACTTTTTGTGTCTGGCTTACGTGGGTGGCTTGGGAAATGAACCCAAGCTGACAGGCTTTCCAAGCAATAACTTTTAACTGCTGAGCCATTTTCCCAGCCTCCACTTTATTTTTTAAAAATTATTTTATTTATGCCGGGCGTGGTGGCGCACACCTTTAATCCCAGCACTCGGAGGCAGAGGTAGGAGAAGTTCAAGGCCACCCTGAGACTACATAGTGAATTCCAGGTCAGCCTGGGCTAGAGTGAGACCCTACCTCGAAAAACCAGAAAAAAAATTATTTATTGAGAGAGAGAAAAAGGCAGCTAGAGAGATAGAATGGGTGCTCCACTCCAGACACATGTGCCACCTTGTGCATCTGGCTTTAGGTGGGTACTGGGGAATCGAACTCAGGTCCTTCTGCTTTGCAAGCACCTTAACCTCTAAACCTTCTCTCCAGCCCCACTTTAGGTTTTGAGATTAGGTCTCTCACTGGACCTAAAATTTACCAATTCAGATAGACTAGTCAGCAAGTCCCAGGGATCCTCCTGTCTCCACCTCCCTAACGCTGCAGAACTCAGGCTCTCATGTTTGCATGACAAGAACTTTACCCACTAAGTCATCTCCCAGGCCCTTTCTTTTTATTTTTGAAGCAGGGTTTCATCCTAGCCCAGCCTGACCTAGAACTCATTCTATAGCCTGGGCTGGCCTTGAACTCACAGTGACCCCCCCCCACTTCAGCCGCTTCTTGTTTTTCACATTAGACAACTGTACGCAGAATCCACTCATCCAAAACACACTCTTAGGAAAAGTGTGAAGGGAAGAAAAAAAGGAGAGGAAGGAGAACCAGAGACATGAATGCTACTATGAAGACTGCAAACCAGGTCCAAATGACACTTACATAAACAGATGGCAGCCAGGAGTCGAAGGCCAGACTCTGGGGGGAAGCAGGTGGGGAAGAGTGGCTGCAACACGTAGTTGGCGAAAGTGAGGGCGATGACAGCCTGGTTGGTGGGGTAGATCACCAGCACGGCGATCCACAGCCTCAGGAACCTGAGGGGAGAACAGAAGAGCCCACCGCGGGGGGTTCAGAGCCATCATCAGAAAATCCAGGCAAGCTGGTGGGGTGGGCAGCCTTGAGCAGAGGCAGGTGGGCTAAAGGCATGTTTCCAGGAATCCTAAAGAACCCAGCTCCCATCCCCACCCCAGCCTTCCGCAATGGCAATAAAATGGTTGAACAATGAAGAGCTAAATTTCAACCAGCACCAAAACAAGTCTTGATTTTTTTTCTCTCTCTCTCCTTTCATCATCTCATCTCGACACTCCAGCCATCCACATCCAGTGGTAGGAAAAATCAAATGTACACCACCAGAATTTTAAGAGCTAAGGGTATGGCTATGTTAAGCAATTGACAGGGAGGCATCAAGTCGGGCTTTGCAGGGAAGCCGCTCTCCATGCTCTGGCCCGTGGGTGAGCACTGAGCTCCTAGCAGGGTCAGAGAAACTGAGGAAATTCAAGATCACAGCCTGGCTCTAGAGAGAGGTTGTCACCCACGGTGCTGTGGGAAGAGAGGACGCTGGATCTTTAGGCAGTCAAGTTCATTTGTCAAGATGAAGTGCTTTATTTTCTCTAGCAGACTATGCTCAGTATTTTCATATGGTTCCATTTGTTAGAATCTTGTCCACCAAATTTAACATCGAGATTAACATTACATCCTGGTGCCTCCTTTGCTCGGGAGAATGGGCACACTGGAGCCCGGAAACCCCGGGCCTAGGCTCCTTTGACCTGACCTCTTTTTGTCTCTTCTTTCCTTTTCCTCCAGAGACCATTCATACTTCCACAGATTTGCTTACCCTGCCAGTCCTCCAAATATATCCTTGACATAGGAGTAGTCACCCCCAGATTTCGGGATAGTGACCCCCAACTCTGCATAGCAGAGGGCTCCTATGGCTGTGATGATGCCGGTCACAATCCAGACGATGAGAGCAAGGCCCACAGAGCCGGCATTCTCTAGCACACCTTTGGGTGAGACAAAGATTCCCGAGCCGATGATGTTTCCTGCAGAAGGGTAAGGAGAGGAGACAGTGAAGTCAGGACTGGCATCTGCAGGGAGATCACATCGCTGATCTGATTCTGAGACGCCTCTGAACTGCCAGGCGTGGTGGCACATGTGTTTAATCCCAGCACTTGGGAGGCAGAGGTAGGAGGATCGTTGTGAGTTTGAGGCCATCCAAAGACTACATAGTGAATTCCAGGTCAGCCTGGGATAGAGTGAGACCCTACCTCAAAAAAATGGGGGGTGCTGGAGAGATGGTTCAGGGGTTAAGGCACTTGTCTCCAGTGCCTAAGGCTCTGGGTTCAATTCCCCAGTTCCCCAGTACCCACATAAACCAGACCCACAAGGTGGTGGCCCTGGTGTGTTCTCTCTCTCTCTCTCTCTCTGCTTGAAAATGAATAAATAAAATATTTTTTAAAAAAAGAAAAGGAAAAAGAAAAGAAAGGTAATTACTTAAAAAAAATGAGATGCCTCTGAGATGGTAAGTGATCTTCAGGTGGGTGTGTACAGAGAGCAGGGTAAAGAGGAACAGAGAACTGACACGTATTCACCAGGAATGTGTGCAGGTAATTTACAGTCTCATTTACTCCTCAGAGCAAAGATAGCATCGCTCACATTTTACAGAGGAAGAAAATGAGTCTCAGAGAAGCCATGTGGGTTGCGTAAGGTCACGCAGTAGTATTGGACTTCCAAGTACTGAAACTGAGGTCCACGTGTTCCACCCAAGATCAAAATGGCTGGAATGAAAATGTGGTCTATTCTCAGAGACCACTTGCCAACTAAAAAGCTTCAAAATTGAGCCAAAGGACCCCCCACCATGTTGGGGGGCTTTAAGACCTATACCCACAGGCTGGGAATGGTAACACACACTTGTAATCCTAGCACTTGGGAAGCTGAGGCTGGGACATCATGAGTTCGAGGACAACCTGGGCTATACAGTGAGACCCTGACTTAAGCAAGTGAAGACAAAAATAAAACACCTGAGAGTAGGTACCGCACCCCTGGAGGCTGGCTTCTACCCCAGACGCAACACCCCCACCCTTGGAGAAAAACCTGAAATAAACCTATAAAAATAGTCCTTGTAGTCTGGACGTGGTTTATGAGAGTGAGTGCAATACGTGCAAAGTCTCAGCGCGACATCCTTCCAAAGGTCTTTTCCCTCTGGTTTCTCGTGGCCCTCAGGGTGACCTTTCAGAATTCAGACAGCTGGGGAAGAACAGGTACTTCTCGATTTTACAAACCAAGAGACAGTAGGGTTAAGTGGCGTTCTCTAAATTCCTCAGCTACTGATGGGTAAAATTGAACCCTGAAATTCATCTCCTGATGCCTAATCCAGGGCTCTCTTCACTAATCCACGTCTGCATGCTTGAGGTTGGATTTTTTTTTTTCTGAGAAGTGAGGCCAGCACCAAGACCAGATGGGGGCTCCTGAGTTGGGTGTGTTGGGCAGGGGAGAGGCAAGAGAGTAGAGACAATTCTTTTTTTTTTGTTTTGGTTTTTCGAGGTAGAGTCTCACTCTAGCCCAGGCTGACCTGGAATTCACTATGTAGTCTCAGGGTGGCCTTGAACTCACAGTGATCCTCCTACCTCTGCCTCCCCGAGTGCTGGGATTAAAGGTGTGCACCACCATGCCCGGCTGACGATTCTTGACATCCTTCTGCCCAAGTTTTCCTGAATGAAATTGAGGCTAGCCTGGGCTACAGAGTGAGACTCAGTTCTCTAAAAATAAAACAAAAAAAATTGTGGTGTGACAGCCAAGTGTGGTGTGGTATATGCCTGCAATCTTTGCACCTGGGAAGCTGATACAGGAGAAGTGTGAATTTGAGGCGAGCTGGGTTGCATAGTAAGACCCTGTCTCAAAAAGCCAGAAAAGCTTGGTGTGGTGGTGCACGCCTTTAGTCCCAGCACTCAGGAGGCAGAGGTAGGAGGATGGCATGAGTTTGAGGCCTCCCTAAGACTACATAGTGAATTCCAGGTCAGCATGGGCTACAGTGAGACTTACTTAAAACAAAAACAAACAAACAAGCAAACAAAAGCCAGAACAAGCCAGGCTTGGTGGTATACGCCTTCAGTCCCAGCACTAAAGAGACTGAGGTATGAGGTAGGAGAATCACTGTGAGTTCAAGGGCCAGCCTGGGCTACAGAGTGTTTCAGGTCAGCCTGGACTAGAGTGAGACCCAGCCTCAGCTTCAACAGCAAAAAAAAAAAAGCCAAAACAAGTAGATCAACCAATAAACTAAAGTTAAGACACACACACAAAAAATCAGAGGAGCTAGGTGTGGTGGCGCACGCCTTTAATCCCAGCACTCGGGAGGCAGAGGTAGGAAGATCACCATGAGTTCAAGGCCATCCTGCGACTACATAGTGAAGTCCAGGTCAGTCTGGACTAGAGCGAGACCCTACCTTGAAAAACAAAACAAACAAACAAAAAAAATCAGAGGACTTGGAGCTAAAACTAAACAGATGAAAAGGAAGTACATTTCTATCACAGACATGTCTTCCTTCTTTTAAAAATAATTTATTTTTATTTATTTATTTACTTACTTGTAGACACACCAGGGCCTCTGCAAGAGAACACTTGCACCACTGTTTTGTTTCTTTTGCTTCTGACTTAAGTGGGTGGCTTGGGAATTGAACCTGGGCGGACAAGCTTTGCAAAGAAGTGCCTTCAACTGCTGAGCCATCTTCCTTCTTTTGCGCTAAGAGTCTGTGCTAAAAGAAAAGGGCTACTTATAGCAATGAAGCTAAAAGAAGAAAGAATGCCTCACCATGCAGCTCAGGATCTGACCATCAGGCTAAGAGAAGACAGACAAAGGGCACTGAAGTGGCAAAGTTCCCGCAGCACTTCATGTCTATGAGACGATCAAGAAGGCATCTTTCAGCCCCCTTCTCGCTTCAACTAGCCCCCATATGTGCTCTGCATGATCAGTTTGCTTAATGGAGACTCAAAGATCTGCATTTAGTATTTCAGGACTCAGGACACCTAACCCAAGAGTCAGGTGACTCTTCAAGCTGGGCTGATCACTCACACACAGAAAACAGAGCCCAGAGGATTGCCGTGAGCACAGTGGCTCACGCCTGTAATCCCCACATTGTGGGAGGCTAGAAGCAGGAGGATCCCCTTGAGTTTGAGGTCAGACAAGGTAGACTTGGGCTACAGTAGAAGATTTTGGAGTTGGCTCAGTGGTTAAGGTGTTTGCCTGCGACGCTTAACAACCCAGGTTCAATTCCCTAGTGCTCACATAAAGCCAGATGCATAAAGTGGCTCATGAGTCTGGGGTTCATTTGCAGCAGCTAGAGGCCCTGGTGTGCCCTTTCTTTCTTTCTTTCTTTCTTTCTTTCTTTCTTTCTTTCTTTCTTTCTTTCTTTCTTTCTTTCTTTCTTTCAAAAATATTTTATTTATTCATTTTCAAGCAGAGAAATAGAGAGAGAGAGAGAGAGAGAGAGAGAGAGAGAGAGAGAGAGAGAGCGCACCAGGGCCACCACCTTGTGGGTCTGGTTTATGTGGGTACTGGGGAATTGAACCCAGGGACTAAGGCACTAGAGGCAAGTGCCTTAACCGCTGAGCCATCTCTCCAGCCCACCTTCCTTCCTTCCTTCCTTCCTTCCTTCCTTCCTTCCTTCCTTCCTTCCTTCCTTTCTTTCTTTCTTTCTTTCTTTCTTTCTTTCTTTCTTTCTTTCTTTCTTTCTTTCTTTCTTTCTTTCTTTCTTTCTCCCTTTCTCTCCATGCTTGCCAATAAATAAATAAATATTTATTTATATTGAAAATCCTGTCTCAAAAAAAAAAAACCAACAACAGATTTTTCACAAGCCAAAACTAAACGAGCTGCTCTTTGAAAGTCCCCACCCAAGTGCTGGGAAGTCAGAGGACGGGTTAGTTGCTAATATCTCTGAAAGAGCAGAGTAAGTTCCTTGCCTATCTGGGAGTTATCGAAAGCATGATCTATAGGGCATTTTAAAGCCAGCCAAGAAGAGAGCAATAGACCTGGAGCTATAAACCAGATCCAGGGGTTAGAAAAACAATTAATAGCAGGAGAAAAACAAGGGTCGACTTTGGTCTGAAGGTGTGAGAGTGGGAGGGGAATCAGCAGGCGCTTCTAGGAAGCCAATGCCTAAAAACAGCCAAGAAAGGCTGTTGCAATGAGAACTGTGGGATTTCAGTTTGAAGATCTGAGCTTCTCAGGAAGGAAGTCAATGTTCTACTAGGGGTTCTTGAAAAACAAACACAGCAGTAGGGATCAGTCAGGATTGGGGAGTAATCTGATGTGTGTGTTGCTGTGACATTTCCAGAATGTTCACGCTCTCTGTTGTATTTTAAGTCACAGGAAGTCCCTGGAAGGTGGATATGTAATATGAGTTGATTTGTGAGGGGTCTGATCCATTTCCTGCTTCCAACTGCTTCTTGTGGGTTCCCTGACTTTCGAAGGAGCAGGCAGAGTGATTGTCAAATTCGTGGTAAACTGGCATTGGGATAAGAGGCCTCATTTAATAAAAGGAGGGCTCTCCCTCTCCATTAAAAAAAATATAAGTTTGCTGGGCACCGTGGAGCACGCCTTTAGACCCAGCACTCGGGAGGTAGAGGTAGAAGGATCGCTGGGAGTTTGAGGCCAGCCTGGGACCACATGGTGAATTCCAGGTCAGCCTGGGCTAGAGCGAGAGCCTACCTTGAACACAGATCTGACTTCTTTCTATTGCAGTCCTACCTTTAGTGATGACACATGAAGCACTCATGCACACACACACACACACACACACACACACACACACACACACACAATTTTAGCCTAATTAAAATTACAAAGCTTAATATATGGAACTAGCTAACCTAAACTACTAGGTGCTAAGGGTCAGGAAGGAACGGCTCCTCTCAATTCTAGGAAGCCAATGCCTAAAAATCCAGAGCCTGACAACTGTTCCTCTGAGCTTGTGCAGGGGAGGACTGTTACTCATGGTAGGGCTTAGCTTTGGAGCAGGAAGAAAAAATACACTCACTCAAAAGCGAGGTTAGGGCTGGAGAGATGGCTCAGTGGTTAAGGCACTTGCCTCTAGTGCCTAAGGCCCCGGGGTTCAATTCCCCAGGACCCACATATGCCAGACCCACAAGGTGGTGGCCCTGGTGCGCTTGCTCGTGCTCTCTCTCTCTCTCTCTGCTTGAAAATGAATAAATAAAATATTTTTTAAAAAGCGAGGTTTACTAGATACAATCTTTAGTGACTTTGTGTAGCATTTATCTCCTTATTTCATTGCCACAGCAAGTACAGTGGCTATCATTATTATCTCTAATTTGCAGGGAACAAAAACAGGGCAACTATTAACATTTCCAAATGAGAGAGAGGAGGGAGGTGCTACAATTCCTATTTTATGGATGAAGAACTGGAGACCCAGGAGAGTAGTAATTTGCTCAAGTTATAGGTGAGTTAGTGTAGCTGGACTGAAGCCTAATCTTCTGTCCTAGCTTCAAGCTCCTCTCTGAAGATAAAAGATGTGCGTCCCCCACCCCCTGCTGGGGCCATCCTTGCACGCCTACTTTATAGGCGATGGAAGAGGTTCACACTGAAAGCACTTGGTAAGGAACTGAACACAGATCTGACTTCTTTCTATTGCGGTTTAAGCACTCATGACCATCAACTTTCATGATGGTCAGAACTGCTTTCTTGAAGATGCTTCTACCTGGTCTATCCCGTATTATCAATTTTTTAAAAATATTTTTATTCAGGGAATTGGGGATAACAACTCATTGTTTGCCCACTAAATATTGTAACTCATTATGGACAATAAAATATTTTTATTTATTTGAGAGACAGTGAGAGAGAGAGAGAGGAAGACAGAGAGAGACAGAGAGAATGGGCACACCAGGGCCTCCAGCCACTGCAAACGAACTCCAGACACAAGCACCACCTTGTGCATCTGGCTTTACTTGGGTACTGGGGAATCAAACTAGGGTCCCTCTGCTTTGCAGGCAAGCACCTTAACCACTTAGCCATCTCTCCAGCCCATTTTTTTTTTTTTTTGAGAATAGGGTCTTGCTCTAGCCCAGGCTGACCTGGAATTTACTATGTAGTCTCAGGATGGCCTCCAATTCACAGCGATCCTCTTACCACTGCCTCCTGAATGAGCGCTGGGATTAAAGGTGTGCTCAACCATGCTCGACCTGTATTATCATTCTTACTGATTATTTTGTTGTTGTTGCTGCTGTTTGTTTGTTTTGAAGTAGGGCCTCACTCTAGCCCAGGCTGTCCTGGAATTCATTTTGTTGTCCCAGGCTGGCCTTGAACTCACAGCAATCCTCCTACCTCTGCCTCCTGAGTGCTGAGATTAAAGGCATGCACCACCACACATGGCTCTTGCTAACTCTAGTGGAAACTGAGGCTCAGAGGAAAAGAGACTTGATCAAAGTCATACACCACATAAGTAGCAAGGCTTGGTGGAGAGGCCAATCCTTGGACTTCAAGCCCCAGGTTTCCTCCCAACTCTGTGCTGCCTCTTCTCTGGTGGTTGCACAACAGGCAGTGCAGCATTGGAGCCTTTACACTTGACCTTGTCCAAATGAGGCTTTGAGACAGCAGAGCTGAGTACTTCTTGATGAAATGGAGGAAGAAAGTTGCTACTGTGGAGAAATTTTTCTCCATTATTTTACTCTGAGATCTAATGTCTAGAAGACCATTTAAGAGGTGATGCAGGGCCTGGGAGATGTCTCAGCAGTTAAAGGCACTTGCTTGCAAAGCCTGTCAGCCAGGGTTCAATTCCCCAGTACCCACATGAAGCCAGATGCACAAAGTGACACATGCTTTTGGTGCTCATTTGCAGAGGCAAGAGGCCCTGGTGCGCCCATTGCTCGCAAATACATAAGTGAAAAAAAATATTTTTTTTGGGCTGGAGAGATGGCTCAGAGGTTAAGGCACTTGCCTCCAGTGCCTAAGGCCCTGGGTTCAATTCCCCAGGACCCACATAAGCCACAAGGTGGTGGCCCTGGTGTGCTCTCTCTCTCTCTCTCTCTCTCTCTCTCTCTCTCTCTCTCTGCTTGAAAATGGTTAAATAAAATATTAATAACAAAAAAAAGAAACCAGAACTACTTAAAAATATATTTTTTTTTAATTTTCAAAAGAGGTGATGTACACCTATCTGGTCATGCCAAGGTACTTGAGGTCATGGTCTTAGCCCTGTTTTCACCACCCCAATTAACAAAGTCATCACCTTATCATGCAGATCTTTAGTGAAAACTGGATTTTAGGATGTCTGGACAATGAGGCTTAGCTTAGCTTGTTCTGTCCAAGAAAAGCCATGTGAACCATTGCATTAAAAACATGCCAAGTTGTATCAGTGGGCAAGTCCTTACTAGGAAAATTGCCCAGATTGAGAAAACCCATATTTTCTGTGAATACACTGACTTCCCCATCCTGTATGCCAATACTTATGTGACTCCAGTAAAGGCATGACTCACATCCAGGCTTGTCCACACTAGAAGGCTGTAGCCATCAAAAGACTTCCTAAGGCATGAAATTATAGACTTCCAAATACCCAACAAACCCTCAGATCTAAAAACCTTTGGCTTTCCTTACTTATTCATGCTAGTCGTTAAGACTAGCCACAGTTCCTGCTGGACAGTGTAGGCTGTGGCCGTGGCCATGATGTCCAGAAAAACAGCCAATGTCATCCGGGCTTCTTCCATTGGGTGGCTGGAATAATCTCAGAGCTTTCAGGATGGGCGATGATGTGGAAGCAGAGTGTGGTCTGCTAGGGTCGGGCTTTGATCTTCGCCCCAGGCAGGCCTTCGAGCTCATCACGTTTCTTATGCTGTAAGCACTTTCTCACCAGGACTGTCCAAACAGCTACTGTGGGGCGAGGCAGGTCAAGAGCCTGACACATGCCCTGGGGGACTGCATGTCCTGCAGATTAGAGGTGTGGAAGGCACTCTGCTGCTCGGCATCCCTTACTGAAAAGGGAACTAGATTCGAAATTGGAGGAGCCAGTGTCCTTACTTCACCATGCACAGCCATGTGACTCATTTCCTTCAAGCTCAGAATGAGCAACTGCTCAGGCTCTTACAGGGCTGGAGATCAAGGGAGCTCACACCTATGTGAGGCTCTCCAAAATCTATGAAATGCTAACATAGAGGGACTCACTAGGATTTATAGACCAGCCCTAGATGAATCCAACAGACTGGCTCTGGAGACAAAGCCAGGCCCAAGAGGCATTCTCTGAGTCATTTGTCTGCTTGTCTAGGTATAATTTTTAGATGCTACAGGTGGGCGGGAGGCAGATAATTGCATCTCAGGAAGTATTTATTGATCGCCCACTCTGTACATGCTTGCTTTGGAAGGTAATTGGGAAGCACTTGTTCACACATGGTCTTTTAATGAAATAGATGGGGCCAACCACCACCCACCAGCCACTGAAAGACAGGCATCACAGCCTAAGGGGTTAAGAGTACAGAGCCTTCACAATGCCTGAAGCATTACTCTGCTGGATTGGAGAGGCTTTTAACCTTCCTCAGTGGATTTCAACCAGGGACAGTTGTGCCCCTACCTCTAGGGAACAGTTGGCAATGTCTAGAAGCACATCTGGTTTTCATACTGGGATGGGGCTGCTTCTGTCACCTGGGGTGTAGAGTTCAGTGATGCTGCTACCCTCCTCCAGTGACAGGACAGAAGGCAGAGGCAGACAGATCCCTGAGCTTGTCATTCTAGCCTATTTCCAGACCAAAGAGAAATGCTGATCCAAAAAAAAGGTGGAAAAAATAGCAATAAAATAAAAAATAAAAAGAAGACAAAAAAAGGTGGATAGCACCTGAGAAATGACCCTGAGGTTGTCCTCTGGCCTCCACCTTGCACGCACGCGCACACACACACACACACACACACACACACCACAACCAGAAGGATATGGCTCAAAATGTAGGAGTGCCAAGGTTGGGAAACCCTGCAAGTCTCTTTAATATTTGAACCTGGATTTATTTTTATTTAGCTAAGCACAAAAATGTGTTACTCATAAGAATAATTCATTTTTAAACAGAAAATTTTGTGGTTAAAAATACACAACAAAAGCCAGGTGTGGTGGCACACGCCTTTAATCCCAGCACTTGGGAGGCAGAGGTAGGAGGATCGTCATGAGTTCAAGGCCACCCTGAGACTACAGAGTGAATTCCAGGTCAGCCTGGGCTAGAGTGAGACGCTACTTCAAAAAGCAAATATATATATATATATATATATATATATGTATATATACACATATATATACATATATATATATATATGCAATTATTTTGGGCTGTGGAGGTGCGTACCTTTAACCCCAGCACTTGAGATGCTAGAGTGAGATCCTGCTTCAAAGTAATGTTTTGTTTTGCTTTTTTCTGAGGTAGGGTCTCATTCTAGCCCAGTCTGACCTGGAACTTACTCTGTAGTCCCAGCCTGGCCTTGAACTCAAAGTAATCCTATCTCTACCTCCCGAGTGCTGGGATTAAAGGCACGCACCAGTCTTATGTAACCCAGGGTAACCTCGAACTCCTAATCCTTCTACCTCTACTTCCCAGGTGATGGTATTCCAGGCATGCAGCACCATATTTGGCCACCTTATCCACTGTGTATGTGTGTATGTGCAACGTGGAAGCCAGAGGACACCTTCAGGGTCATTTCTCAGGTGCTAGCTACCTTTTTTTTTTTTGTCTTCTTCTTTTTGCTTTCTGTCCTTTTTTGATTGTTATTTTTTTTATCCACCTTTTTTTGGAGCAGAGTTTCTCATTGGTCTGGAAGTAGGCTAGAATGATGAGCCTCAGGGATCTGTGTGCCTCTGCCTCCTCAGCGATGGGATGACAAGTTCATGCCACAACATCCAGCTTTTCTTTAATTTTTTCTTTTCTTTTCCTTCCTTCTTTCTTTCTTTTTTTAATGTGGATGCTGAGGATGAAACTCAGGACCTTATACAAGCACTTTACCAACTAAGCTATTTCCCCAGCCCAATGTTAACCAGTTTTTTAAAAAAAATTTTTTATTATTATCCATAATTAGATACACTTAATAGGGGAATAATGTGTTGATGTCTCCAGTTCCCCTATTTCCCTCTTCCCTGTCCCTGGTTAGTTGAATATCCTCCTCCGTGGGCAGTCTGGATCAGCCCATGGGGTAGGGGGTTGTGAATAGTTAACCGGTTTTTAAAACCCTTATTTATGTGTGTGTGTGTGTGTGTGTGTATGTGTGTGTGTGTGTGTGTGTGTGTGTACGTGCGTGCACGCACTAGGGTGTCTTGCCACTGCAATTAAATGCCAGACACATGTGTCACTTTTTATGTGTGGCTTTAAGTTGGTGGTGTTGCGGAATTGAATCTGGCAGGGGTCTCTCAGGTGAACCCACAGCTTGCCAAGTTAGCTAGTGTAGCTAGCCAGTTTGCCCTGGGGAGCCACAGTCTCTGGCTCCTGAGCTCTGGAATTACACAATGTTGCTGTGGGTGCTGGGGAATCTGACCTCTGGGGTCCTCACACTTGTATGGCAAATGCTTTATCTCCTGGGCCATCTCCCCACCTCCTTGGTTTTAGACTCATTGCTATTATTCAACAAATACATTAAGCACTTATGGCATACTAGGCTAAACATGCAGAGATATGAAAGTGAGACTCAGCCCCTGCTCCTAAGAAACGGAGTGCAGACAGGCAGCCAGACATGGAGCTGACCACACCAGGCTGAACGGAAGTTGCATTAGTGTAACTGTAGTAGCATATGACAAGATATCTTAGATAGAGCAGGTGGGGCAGACCATTGGCTAGCCAGAAATTTCATGACACTTGGGAGACTGAGGTAGGGGGATCTGAAAAAAGAAAGATAGGGGGTTAGGGGGAAGAAAAGAAAGGGAAGGGAAGGGAAGGGAGAAAGGAGAGAAAGAAAGAAGAGAGAGAGAGAGAGAGAAGAAAAGCTTCCTCAAAGAAGGGAAGCATGAGAGCTATGCGGATGATGAAGTCAATTCTAGTCAGCAGACAAATGGAAAGGCAACTAACCTACTGGCTGCTACTTTGCATCACAGGATCAGTGAAAACTAGATTCCTGAACCAGCAGTGGTGAGCGGTGTTTGTGGGCTGGGAGAGAGCAGAGAAGTGGGGGCGATGGACATAGAGGATAAGCCTGAGGAGGGAGGAAAAGTGTATTGAACACAGACCCCAGAGTAGGGGCTTTGTGTGTGTGTGTGTGTGTGTGTGTGTGTGCACGCGTGTGCGCGCTCTGTGAGAAACTTCTACTCTGCTAATTACGGTGCACACATTGCTGTAGGAGGATCAGAAGTTCAAGAGCCGCTTTGGCCATATCGTGAATTTGAGATCAGCCTATCTACATGAGACCCTGTCTCTCCCCCTCCCAACCCCAGCCCACAAACAAAATAAATTTTAAAGAGAGGGAAAGAAAGAAAAAAGACAGAAACTTCCATTTTACAGTTATGTAAACTGGTAGCTTATTCAGGGTTACAAAGATGGTGTATAGGGAAGCAGTTTGCAAACCCAAGGCTATCTCTAAAGCTATCCTTCCTGCTGTGTCACCAACGGTCCTCCCTCTGTACAACACGCTGATACAAATCATGGAAATTTTGTCCTAAGCTTTCTCTTTCTAGCACCAAATACTTTTAAAGCATTTTAATTTTAATTTTTTAAATATTTTATTTACTTATTGTTTTGCAAACAAAAAGATAGATAGATAGATAGATAGAGAGAGAGAGAGAGAGAGAGAAAATATGGGTGCACCAGGGCCCCTAGCCACTGCAAACAAACTCCAGGTGCATGTGCCATTTTGTGCATCTGGTTTACATGGGTACTGGGGAATTGAAACCAGGTAATGCTTTGCAGGTAAGCACCTTAACTGATGAGCCATCTCTCCAGCCCCATTTTTTTTTTTTCAAGACAAGGTCTTGCTATGTAGCCCAGACCATCCTCCAACTTGTGGTGATCCTCCTGCTTCAGCAACCAGAGTGCTGGGATTACAAGCATGCACCACCACACCAGGCTCCCAAAGGCTTCCTTAGGACAGCCTGACTTGCCTTTACCGTCACTAGTACAGGCATCGGATGGTACTAACCACGCTACATAGAACTACAGCTAAGAATGCATGTGCCCACACATGCGCCAGTGGGCCCTTTAAATCTACACAGAGCTGAGACAAGGATGCTGTCCTTTCGTGGCGAGAGTCCTCTGAGTACTGTGCCGCTCACCGGGAGAGCCTGGCACACTATGAAACCCTCTCCCCAGAAGTGACATCACTGCTGAGGATATTTAAAGCAAACCAATAGGAAAGCCTGTGAGTGAGACAAAGGATGAGGATGAGATGTGATCGATAATGCTTTTCAGCTCAAATTTTGCTCATTCTATAAATAGATCAGCTTAAAATAGACTTGAGGGCTGATTTTGCATCATAGAAATAAAATTCGTCAATGCTCTTGGCACATGTGCGTGATGAGTGTGAAAATACAGGGCCAGCAGCCCCTCCACTAGGTCCTGGCCTTCAATATGCCATTTTCCAGAAGTCCAGGGAGAGGGCTGGCTGTAAGCACGCTCTGGGAGGGGAACAAGATATAGTTCTTGCTCTGTGTGCTTAGCCGGGAATGGAAAATTGGAGGAGGGGGACAGTGGTACAGCTCGGTGGCAGAGGGCTGGCCTAGCCTGGGACAGGTCCTGGCTAGGAGCCCCAGTCCAGGGGATAGGGGATTAGAAAACAGCAGTTCCTAGCCCCCTCCCTGGGGTTCCTGAATGGTTCTCATTTTCTGCAGATCAAATCTGTTCCAGCTTGCTCCTGGCTGCTCTTTGAGATCTGCCCTTCATCTCCACAATAACAAGAAAACCCAGAGAGCAACAGCAGGTTCCTGAGACGTACTTCTAGAACGCAGGCTGCTGGATGAGTCCTCAGAGGGATGCAGAAAAGCCGAGGTAGCCTGGCAACTACAGAAGCCTCAACCTTAATCCCATACCTCCACTCCACTTTAATAAATAGACTTCATTCAGAAACGCCATATGTATGCGCCCACCTCTCTGAGAAGATCATTTGATTTGGGTATAAGATATTAATATTTCTTTAAAAAATTTTAGTATGTCTCTAAAATTAATTAGAATAAAAAGAATTAGGTTTCATTATGGTGTTTTCAAACTTTTTTTGTATCCCTTCCTCCTCTCCCTTTGTGCCCTCCCCCTACAAGTTAGATATTTTTTCTGCATTCATACTGCATGTTTCCTTTTGCCTTCCCCCCTTCTTGTCACCTCTTGTCCCCCTCACAAGGTCTCCTATCACAAATCATAGCCTATACTCAATCTCAAACCCCCTTCTTAATTTTTTTTTGTTTTGTTTTTCGAGGTAGGGTCTCACTCTAGTCCAGGCTGACCTGGAATTCACTATGTAGTCTCAGGGTGGCCTCGAACTCACGATGATCCTCCTACCTCTGCCTCCCGAGTGCTGGGATTAAAGGCGTGCGCCACCACGCCCAGCTCAAACCCCCTTCTTTACACACATCAAACATTAAAAGTTAGGTCCACATATGAGTGAGAACACATGATTTGGTATTTTTATTTCTACAATATTATTGATGGTAAAATAAAATGGACTCTTGGGTCTGTCTCTTAGACACAGTTTTATTTTTTAGATGTATTTTTATTTTTATTTATTTGCAAGGAGAGAGAGAGAGAGAGAGAGAGAGAGAGAGAGAGAGAGAGAGAGAGAGAGAATGGGCATGCCATGGTTTCCAATATTGCAAATGAACTCCAGATGCATGTGCCTTTTTATACATCTGGCTTTACGTGGGTACTGGGGAATCAAACTTGGGTCCTTAGACTTTGCAAGTGCCTTAACCACTGAGAAATCTCTCCAGCCCCCTCCCCCCCTTTTTTATGAGATAGGGCCTTGCCATGTAGTCCAGACTGGTCTGGAATTCACTATACCTATAGACCGGGTTGGCTTTGGCCTTGCAGTGATCCTCCTGCCTCTCAAGTGCTGGTATGTATCACCATGCCTGGCTTAGACACATTTTATACCTGCTGGGTATCTATTTTTTTCCCCAGACTATAAGCATCTCCTGCAAATCACTCATTTTGCATAACTCTGTTCTTTGAGGGAATAAATTATAGCTCCAACAGTTGCAGGTTCAATCAAATTGCCCCTAGAGCTCTCTGGCTCCTAGAGGCAGGAATCATGCCACGAGATGCCTGGCCCCAGGCACCCTCTACTCCATGCTATGGAACATGCCCAGTGCTGCCAGCACCCATCATTTACCTGCTTGAACCTTTCATTTCTATGATGGTACTAATTGTGCAAGGTTTTCTATAAAGTACCCATCAGGCGCTCTGAATTGGTGCACGGTAAGCACTCATTAAGTGGTAGCTACTTATTATGTTGCTGACTACTCCTTCCCTACTCACCAAGCTTGTTCTGAAATGTCTCTCAGCTGGCTTTTAGCTCAGAATTTTCTTTGAGAATAATGAAAGTTTCAATCATATTTTCATCCTAAATGAACCAAATCCTAATATTCTCATGTCGTTTTTTTTTAATGGGAGGATAAAGTCAAGAATAAATTTTCAGGGCTGGAGAGATTGCTTAGCGGTTAAGGCACTTGCCTCCAGTGCCTAAGGCCCCAGGTTCAATCCCCCAGGACCCACATAAGCCAGACCACAAGGTGGTGGCCCTGGTGCGCTCTCTCTCTCTCTCTCTCTCTCTCTCTCTCTCTCTCTGTATTTCTCTGCTTAAAAATGAATAAATAAAATATTTAAAAAAAAAAGAATAAATTTTCATACCCTCTCCCTTAGTCAACACCCAACAAACATTTCTGGGATTAGACACTAATACATTATGTTAGCGGCTACAGTGTAAAATCTCTTGAAGTGGTATAGTCCCCAAAAGACCAAAATCTTCTAGGTCTGCAATCCTTCTCTCAGACCAGTGTCATCTCAGTATAGTTATACCTATAGTCACACTTCTCTCTTGACAGATATTCACTCCCTGTTTTTCAAAAACAAGGTCTCCTCATGTAGCCCAGGCTGGCCTTGAAAGAAGAGCCTCTTGCCCCAGCCTCCTAAGTACTGGGATGATAGAGATGAACAGTGCACACCTGACTCAGATGTCCTTTTCTTTTCTTTTCTTTTTTGAGGTAGGGTCTCGCTCTAGCCCAGGCTGACCTGGAATTCACTATGTAGTCTCAGGGTGGCCTTGAACTCATGGTGATCCTCCTACCTCTGCCTCCCGAGTGCTGGGATTAAAGGCGTGCGCCACCACGCCCGGCTTAGCCTGGGTTTTAAAGTGAGATTCTCTCTCAAAAAAACAGGTTGAGGAGATAGCTCAGCAATTAAAGGTGCTTGCTTGCAAAGCCTTCCAGCCCACGGAGTCACCAGTACCCATGTAAAGCCAGATGCACAAAGTAGCAAATACATTCATTTGCAGTTGCAAGAGGTCCTGGTGTGCCCAAACTCACTTTCTCTTTCTAAAATAAATAAATAAAAATATATAGAGAGAAAGGAGCAGTGGAACATGGTGGCATGTCTATAATTTGAAACTTCCTTGGGCTATAGAGTGCCAGTCAGAGCTACATAGCAAAACCCTTCCTCCAAAAAAAAAAAATCAAATCAACCAACCAAACAACCAGCCAAAAAACAAAAACAAAAAAACCCCTAAAACTAAACTAAAAAAATCCTACCACAAGAAAAAACAAATGAATAAATAATAGGTAGGCATGCCTTTAACCCCAACAATTGGAGGCTGAGGCAGGAGGATTGCTTTCAGTTAAGGCATGGTAAGTTCAAGGACAGCCTTGGTTTCATAGCTGTCACAAAAAAGTGAAAAATATACTAGTGTTTTATGTTAGACCTGTATCCAGTATTGCCTTACAACAAATATCTCCCATGAGCAGACAGCGTTTTGCAAGTAAAACAGTCAGACAAACTATGAATGTTCTTTCTTTAGGCTCCTTAGCCTTCAGACCTAGCTTCCAGCCACATACCTAAACACACAACGGGCAGAAAGTTACCTAGACATTCAGGAATGCTGCAAGCCCACCTCTAACACAGGTGGGTAGAACAATGGTCCACAAGGAACTAAGGAGACCAACCAGGGCCTGCGTAGGCATCTCAGACTGGCCCTAGGTGCTCCTGAAACTGCATCTGAGCACTGTCTTCCTACGGCCCAGCTGCTGTCCAGCTCCCCCTTACACTAGGAATGCAAATGTTATTCTTTCATCGATGAAAATAAGGAGTAATGTCCACTTTTAAGAATATAAAAATAGGGCTAGAGAGATGGCTCAGAGGTTAAGGCACTTGCCTCCAGTGCCTAAGACCCCCGGTTCAATTCTCCAGTACCCATGTAAGCCAGACCCACAAGGTGGTGGCACTGGTGCTCTCTCTCTCTCTCTCTCTCTCTCTCTCTCTCTCTCTCTCTCTCTCTCTCTCTCTCTCTTTCCCTCTCTCTTT
>PVHP010024520.1:0-26419 GCA_004024765.1 Zapus hudsonius | reverse complement strand
CTCTCTCTCTCTCTGTGTGTGTGTGTGTGTGTGTGTGTGTGTGTGTGTGTGTGTGGCATTTGTGTGGAGTGTGTCCAGGCACACTTACACATATGTGCATGTAGGTGTGTGAAGAGACTTTCTCGATCACCTCCACCTTCTTCTTCTCCCGCTGAGCCTGGAGCTCACCCATTGGGCTAGACTACCTAACCAGCAAGCCCCTGGGGTCCTCTTGTCTCCACTTTCCCAGCCCTGGGGTTACAGGCACATGAAACTGCACCCCGCTTTTGCATGAGTGCTGGGGGTTGAAGACAGATCCTCTGAGCCATCTCTCCAGCTGTCACAACTGTTCTATGTTCAGGAAGGCACTGAAGTCCCCAAGGGGGGTGTGCCCATGTCACAGACCACCTGAGAGCACACATTTGGCTGTTTCTTCCCTACGTGTCATCACAGAGCTCAGACCATCCACTGAGATCTTACAGTTTTGTGTTCTAGAAAAGTTCACGTGCTTCCATTGGTTCCTTTTGTTTACTTAATCCAGCAGACACCTCACATCTGATCTTCCTTCTTCCTCTACTGTCATCGAGGGTGGGGCTGGGCTTTGGAGACAGGGAGAAACTGTGGCAGAGAAATAGCCCTATGAGGGAGACTGGGCTCTTGCTAATTCGCCCACAACGCTTTTCACAGCATCGTATTAAGTGAAGGGGCTTTTCCGAAAGTTTCAATGAGTGACTCTGGGCAGAGCTACATGCAGTACTGAAAATGACTTCCATATACTTGATAGTTGCTTTAATGCCACAAACATCTATGATGTGTGTCTGACCTGTGACGAGTGTCAGGAGAAGCTCTGGAGCCTTTGAACTTATAACAGTTACCTTCTCTCATTGCTGGAACACAGCACCTGAGCAGAAGCAGCTTATGACAGGAAAGGGTTGATTGATGTCAGCTTGTAGTCTCGAGGGGACGGTTCATCATGTCGGGGAAACCATGACAGGAGCCGACCAGCAGAGCACCGCATCTCGTCACAGCAGCAGGGAGGAGACAGAAAGAGTGAGCTAGTTCTCACTGACAGGTGCGCTAGACTAGAAGCTCCCAAGGCCCACCCTAAGTGACACACCTCCTCCGGTAAGGCTCCACCTCCAAAGGTCTACCAGCTGGCTCAGCCACAAACACACAAGGCATGGGGGACATTCCACAACCAAACCACCACAGGACTAATTAGAATCAGTCTGCCATCCCTAGGGGCACACAGCCAGCACAGCAGTGTGGACCCTCCATGGGAAAGAGTACAGTCAACAGCCATCAGAGGCTGGCCCAGGAGGAGAGAGGAAACCCTGGACATGATGGAGTTTGAGTGCCTGCATGTCATTCTAATTCAGAGACCCAGAAGTCTGTTAAGCACACGGAAACCTAATACCGTGAGCGAAGTCCTCAACCCGAAGCCCCGGAGGCACTGGGCAAGCAAATGAGAGGGGCTCCCGTGCTGATTCTGTGCTAAGACTTCTTTCCAAGAACGAGACAGACAACCCAGAAATCAGCGTTCCAGCAGCCCAGTTCAAGAAGACCAGACCCCACTGCCAAATGCTCTCCAAAGTCAGATGTCACTGTGGCGACGGCGCATATTACTATTGGGTATCTTCAATGGTTAAAACCCAATAGGCTCCTGGTTCTCTTTAAGAGTCGCTGCCAAACCTCCAGGGATCCCATCACCCTGGTGGGAACTGTGCACTGCAAGCTGCGATCTGTCTGCTGGCCTTGGTACTCTGGGGCCAGGTGTGCTGACCTCTCAGGGGACAGGGTCAGCTGACCTCTCCAGGGGACAGGGTCTGCTGGCCTCTCAGGGGACAGGGTCTGCTGACCTCTCCAAGGGACAGGGTCTGCTGGCCTCTCAGGGGACAGGGTCTGCTGGCCTCTCAGGGGACGCCTCGACCTCCTCAGAAAGCTCATAGCTTTCTCTGTCCCTTGAAGTCCGGTGTCAAAGGACAGCTCCTGACCCGCTCCTCCCAGCCCCGTGGGAGTGCCTGCTCCACCCTCTCCGCATGAACTAGCTAGGGTCTGCTCATGGGCATTCAAGCTGTCTCTCATTTGTCATTCTCTGTAGAAGCCTCCTCTGTGTCTCTCCTAGCAGTCAGCTCCTGGGGGGTGGAGTGAAGCTCTCTCCCTCTGCAGCTCCCTCTGTCTATGAGGCACCCCCAGCACCCTTCCCCTGGCTTGCTTGTCCTGTGCTTGTGACTAAAGTTGCCTTTGGCACATTCCACGTGATCAGGACTGAAAACTGGCAGAATCCAAAGGTTAGCAGTGGATGTAATGAAACAAGATTTCCTCCCTTCCTTTGCTCTGGAGAATCAGGAAGGGATGCACGTAGCTTTGTGCCTAGAGAGAAGGTGCTAGACCTTCAGTGAAACCAGGGCTGTGCCTCCCACAACCTTCAAGCTAGAGCAGGTGTTGCAGTCAGCTTTCTAGTTGCTGCGCAGAAAGAACCCAAGCAAAAGTGGCTTGTGGAGGAATGGGCTTATTTGGTTTATGGACTCGAGGAGAGACTCCATCCTGGCAGGGAAAACAATGGCATGAGCAGAGGGTGGACATCACCTCCGCCACAGCACTGCAAACAGCGGCAGGAAGGTGTGCCAAATACTGGCAAGAGGAAGTTGGCCTATAACCGCATGAGCCTGCCCCCAACAACACAGGTCTAGCAAGGTTCTAAAACCCAAACTGCCATCAGCTGAGGATTGATCATCAGAATGCATTCATTTGTTTGTGGGGGACACCTGGATCAAACCATGACAGCAGGTTACAGATTGACTTTACATGCTGTGAGCACACTGGGATCCAAATTTCCATCCAGCTGGTGTATCATCAGGAATAAACAATATGCCACGTGCCATATACTTAATAGGTGGATAATCAAAATATCGGTATTGTAGTTACCTTTGTATTGCTGGAGTGAAACACCTGAGCCAACGCTACTGAGGGAGGAAAGGTATTTATTTTGGCTTACAGTCTTTTTTTTAAATATTTTTTTAATTTATTCATTTTCAAGCAGAGAGAGAGAGATAGAAAGAAAGAGAGAGAATGCACCAGGGCCACCACCTTGTGGGTCTGGCTTATATGGGTCCTGGGGAATTGAACCCGAGGCCTTAGGCACTGGAGGCAAGTGCCTTAACCGCTGAGCCATCTCTCGAGCCCTGGCTTACAGTCTTGAGGGGAAGCTTCGTGGTGGCAGGGGAAAGCATGGCATGAGCAGAGGCTGGACATCACCTCTGCCACAGCAGGTGGACAACAGCAGCAGGAGAGTGAGCCAACTAACATTGGCTATCTAGAGCTAGTAAACCCCAAGCCCCCTGCCCCAGGGTTCACCTCCCCCAGCAAGGCTCCACCTCCCCAAACACCATCAGCTGGGGACCAGGTGTTCAAAACACAAGAGTTCATGGGGGACACCTGAATCAACCACCACCTTTGCTCTCCTGACAATACACCTGCCAGGTTGTGATCATTGATGAGGGCATGAGGTGGAGGGAGGCAAGCTGAGGGACCATGGTACACCTAGTGGATGGGAGGACAGGGCCTGGCATGGAGCATCCTAATCTCTGCAGGAAGGACAAGGGACCCTAAAGGTTCAGCTCCACTCTTATTTTCAAGAGGAATGTTGACCAAAAAAAAAAAAAAGCAATGCCTGCAGGAGAAGAAGCGTGGCCTGGGCTTTGTTCTCACACGCTCATGAACCTTTTCTACTCACCTGACCAGATGGGATAAACTCAGCCCTCTTTGACACTCCAAAGAAAGTGTCAAGGTGTCGTTCTAGTGAGTGAGTTGTGAGCTCAGGCTGTGACTGTGTGGTCAACTCCCTTAGCACTTGGGCCCTTTGACCTGCCTACATGGTGTCAGCAGGAGTCATTCTACATCCGCTTGAAGTAGAGGTTGCAAGTGTTGTCACCTGTAATGCTCCCCTGTGTGCATCACTGTGGGTGCCTCTGGCCTGGCTGGACATAGCCTGGCAGAAATATGGTACCAAGATCAGGGTTTCAATCTCCGTGAACGAGTGTTCCTCTTCCTGTGTGCAATGTCTCTGAAGGCAGGGTCTCACTCTAGCCCAGGCTGGCCTGGAATTCATTATGGAGTCTCAGGCTGGCCTGGAGCTGACCTCACAGTGATCCTCCTACCTCTGCCTCCGAAGTCCTGGCATTGAAGGCGGTGCCACCACACCCCGCTGCAGTGCGTCTCTTTGTGAGCTATACACTCGGCTGCTGTGGCTCCCGTGTGACACAGAGCGACGAATCTTTTCACTTCCTGGGCACCCCAGGTGTGTGGCTGCTCAGGTGAGTATCTTCATCTACCCCTCTGTCTCCCTGCTAAGCCCTGGCCAAGGCCCGTGGACATGTTGTGACACTTTTTTCTCTGGCACTAAGGATCGTCTGTTTCCAAACTTAAAAGTCTCACTGCTCTGCATGGGGAGCCTCCTCAGCTCGCCGCTGGTTTGAGTTAGCAAAATGCAACACGTCACCGATCAAATTTCCTGGGCCCAGCGAACCTGACGCCCACGTTGCCAAGTACTTGCTCCTGCGAACTTTCCAATCCTTGTGCCTTTCAAGGAAATTGAATCCGTATGTTTCTCACTGGTTCACACTTAACTCATCACTCCTCATTTCGTAAGAGCTTTTGATGCGTAAAAAGTCTCTGGTGTAGTTTCGTAAATCTTTCTTTTTGTTCTCTAAACCACAAAAGTCATATTTTTAACAAAAAAGAAAAAGAGAAATAGTAAACAAATCTGAAGTTTTAAAAGACTAAGGAAAATTGTGTTTCCAGAATATTCCAGAGGCTGTGATGAATTCTATGCTTCTCTGGTCGATTTCACCTTCTGAACCAGAGCATTGGGCAATCCGTTGGCTAATTGGAATGGAAATTTTCAACTAATTCCAAAAAAATCAGAAATGTTTAAATAAATAACATCTAAACTCCACCCAGAAAGACAGCAACACACTCACTAAATACAAATTCCATCCCTGGTCCATCACTAAGGACCCGGCAGACCTCTTAGCCCTGCCCCCCCCCAGGGACAGGGGGTGCATCTGACTGAATTCAGGAGCAAAAAGAATGCTGTCACTCATCTAAGTAGCTCACCCTCACGCAAACTCTCCCTAGGGCTTTCAACTGCCCCCACCATTAAGCATATCTTGTTGCTCCTTGCTACAAAAATACAGTTATGTGGGGGACAAAAATGCTGCCCAGTGACATTACTTGATCTCTATTGTGTCAGGAGAACAGGGACATGGAGAGACATCAAGACCAACTTATGGAAGACCAGAAGCCTTCCCAATGTTGGCTAGGGGTACAAAGTCCACCATACAAACATGGCAGGGGGCCTGTGCTGTGAGGGGCCATGAGACTCCTGGTCCAGCTCACTAGCCCACCCCCACTCTCGGGAGTCCCTCTCTTTCTCTCTCTCTCTCTCTCTCTCCACCGTGTCTGTTTCTCTTACCTTACTTTGTATCTCTGGTACAATTCCTTGTCATGTGACACAAAAGCCTACATCCTTGGGGGGTTCGGTACCTCCACCCACCCAGAAACACAGTCCTTTGCATCTATGCAAAAGGTTTACTGAGTGACTTTGTGACCTGAGACACGGTCACCCTCTGTGCAGCCAGTACTCAGTCATGCCTCTCATTTTACCAGATGACATCACGCAGGAACCTGCTCTTTGACACAGTGACCCTGATCTTGGTGACACTGTTCGGCCCTGGATAAACTGAGGTGCGTGAGTCCTACTCCTATGGCAGCCACTCGAGTCACAAGAGCAGCCCTGGGCTCTAAAGGCCGTGTCACAGGGCTCTCCTGACACATATCTTCCAAAGCCTTTTTGATGCTCCACAAGCATTTGCAGAGGGGGGCGTGGTGGCGCACGCCTTTAATCCCAGCACTCAGGAGGCAGAGTAGGAGGATTGCCGTGAGTTCAAGGCCACCCTGAGACTACACAGTGAATTCCAGGTCAGCCTGGGCTAGAGGGAGACCCTACCTCAAAAAACTACCTACCTACCTACCTACCTAACTAACTAACCAACTAAGCATTACAAGATAATGACTTTCGTGGTATTTCTTACATGTATGTAAGAGTCTTTGCTCACATTCACCCACCATTGCCCTCTCTTTGGCCCAGCTTCCTGTTCAGACAGCCCCTCTGCTTTCATGGATTTTGTGTATGAGTATGTGTGTAATCTGGGTGCGTGTTCATGTGTGTGTGTGTGTGTGTAGAGGCCAGGGGCTGACGACATCCGGTGTCTCCTTCAGTGGCTCTTCACCTTAGCTTTTGAGTCAGGGAACCCGGAGCTCTGGAACTCACTGATTCATCCAGACTGGCCAGCCTGCGAGCCCACCTCTCCATTGCCTGATTACAGACCACACACCCTTGCTGAGGACCCAAACTCAGGTGTCAGCTTGTGTGGAAGTCACTTTATCCACTGAGCCACCTCCTGCCCCTTGTGTGATAATTCGTCTTTCTGAACCGACCTTGCTTCACTTCACATGACGGGCTCCAGCTCCATTCATCTTGACGCCCCAAGCTGACTCCCATGGCAGGTCCTCCACAAAGGGCCACAGGGCCCCGGAGTCCTCTGGATGGAAGCTTCTGGTGGGGACACAGTGATACAATCGGTCTAGTCACAGAGCCGGGTACCACCCAGCAGCCTTCAGCTTTCCCCTGTTCGCTCTGAACTTGTCAATGACGCTGTGGGTTTTACACATCCTGCACGATCATTTAGCCACCTTGGCTCACACACAAACCTCAGGTGGTGAACAGGTGTGGTCGTGACGCTCCTGAGCCAGATTTGTATAAAGTTCCCTGTCACATACTGAGGGACGAGCCCAGACATGAGCCCCACCAAGTGGGGTTGGTCTCCTTTAGATGACAGCCACAGCAATGGATCCCAGGAATTGACAGTGACAATGAGGGAGGCTTTGTTTGAGGCAGTCATTACGCACATCTTCAACTATAGGGGCGTAAGGGATAATGGAAGGGCAGGATACCCACACAGAGGGAGGGCAGACCCCTGCCAGCACGGGTGTAATTACCAGGTTCCCCGGAATCCTCCTGACTGGGTATAATTACTGACTTCTGGCTAGACCAGGCGGTGGAGCCTTGCAGCCTTCGGCCACTAGGTGGGAGCACACAGCAGATTTAAAAGCCCGCAGAACCGAGAAGGTTTAAATATGCCCTTGTCATTTTCCAGACGTGCTAGGGTTCCAATACACGTGAACATTGATTCTTCCAGTCCACAGCAAAGAGAGGAAGTGCCACCCGTGCTTCAGAGTGGGGCTGCAGCGGGACAGTGGGGACTGAGGACAGATCTAAGGGAAGGTGGCCTTCCAGGATCCCCCAAAGCACCATGGAGGGAAGAGGGCCCAGCTGCAAACGGTCGAGAGGCAGAGGTGACAGATGCTGTGCAAGGAACTTCCAGGGGCATTCCCATTTGCCCTCCTCACCTATATAGACCTCCTTGCCTATATACACACCCTCCTCAACTATATACACCCTCCTCACCTATACATACACCCTCCCCGCCTATATATACACCCTCCCCACCTATATATACACCCTCCCCACCTATACATACACACTCCCCACCTATATGTACACCCTCTCCACCTATATATACACCCTCCCCACCTATATATACACCCTCCTCACCTTTATATACACACTCATCACCTATATATACACCCTCCTCACCTATACATACACACTCCCCACCTATATATACACCCTCCTCACCTATACATACACCCTCTCCACCTATATATACACCCTCCCCACCTATATATACACCTCCCCACCTATATATACACCCTCCCCACCTATATATACACCTCCCCACCTATATATACACCCTCCCCACCTATATATACACCTCCCCACCTATATATACACCCTCCTCACCTATATATACACACTCATCACCTATATATACACCCTCCTCACCTATATATGCACACTCATCACCTATATATGCACACTCATCACCTATATATACACACTCATCACCTATATATACACCCTCCTCGCCTATACATACACCTTCTCACCTATATCTACACCCTCCTCATCCGTCACATGCTTCAGTTGGCAGAATGCCAGGTGAACCACTGTGTTCTGCTGGTCTCCTTCATATTATGCATGCCTGGCCCATGTAAATTCACACATGCAGTTGTGCTGGGTCGAGAGATTGAGGAAGTAAAACCTCGTGTGCTGTGGTCGTCATGCAGAAGGCGAGGTTGAAGTGCAGAAGTTTAATTGTCACATTACTCTGGGGACATGCTTCTTCATCTCCCACACTCAGGGCCTCTGGTGAGTTGTAGGTGATGCCAAGCCAACAGCAGATAAACTGCCTCCATCTCTGGTGAGAATTATGGGACAGGTGGCCTGAAGACTCTGACTACACGTGCTTCCTGGCAGCAGATTCGAGGGCGGGGGAAGTCCTCAGCGTGCTTGCTGTTCTGGAAGATTTTATGACCCCCCCCAAGAGGCCAGAGCTCCACAAAGCTGAGGAGGAGCAGAGCCCTACAACACAGGTGTGGATAAGAGCCACCAGCCCCACAAAGCAGGGCACAGAGGAAACTTGGTTCATCGAGGAAAAAATGGTTCCATTGAGAGCACACTGTTTCAGACTGGCTTGGTTTCAGGGTCAAAAGTCCCCCACGAACACAAACCAGCCCTGATGGTTTAAAGTGTTGGTAGACTGGTAGCAGGGATGGGGGTGCCTGAGGGGCGCTGCTCTTGGGGGGTGCACACCTTCTGATATGTCTCCAGGAACCTTCACGAATGACATCACCTGCAGAAGAGCCAGTATGAACAGGACAGAAAGTAGGAGAGTGGGATCTGTTACTCAAGGCGTGAGAAATGAAAACGCCAGGTTTGTATCCAATGAAGTTTTAAATAAACACATTTGTTTATATTCAATGGAGTTTAAATAAACACCCTTCAGAGTCCTGGGAGCCACGGTGAGGTTTTCCAAAGGCAAGTCACCTCATGGCTCCTCTAAAAACATCCAGAGAATCGGAGGGAGTCAACGTCCTGATGATAACCCCAGACTGATGCGTCCTTGCCCCATTCCTTCTGGGCCTTCCACCTTCGCTCACTGGCTTCCTGGCTCTCACCTCATGCCAAGGACCTGCCTTCCCAGCAGCTGCTCCTTCCCGTTAGCCGCACAGCTCAGCCCCACTCCTCCTTGAGGTCTTGATCCAGTCCTCCCTTCTCAAAGAGGCCGCCTTGACGGTCTGTGCCCTCTCTGGTTCTTTTCTACTTGAGGTATGACACTCGTCAGCTTCCAGCACCCCACGTCACTTCCATGTGCTTGTTTTGGGGGGTACGGGGGTTCCAGTTGCTGACCTCCTTCTGCTGATGGCCTCTGAGGTCTCGGTGTTCTTTGTTTTGTGAAGAGTGTGTGGCTCAGCAAAACCATTCAAACATTACAGACTCAGAGATGTCGAATAGGAAAGGCAAGGTAAGTGTCCCAACAGGTCCCCTGGGAGGTTTGACAGGAATTCAACCGGAGACCCAGAAGGAAGGGGGCGTGACGTCACAGACCAGCTAACTGGTTGACTATTTCAGAGACTCCAGTCTCCCAGGTGTTTCCTGCGGCCTTAGCCGGATGTAACTGAAGTGCTTGGCATGGACACTAGGGGGCTCTGGGCTGTCACTATGCAAGTAAAAATTGTCCCCTGCAAAGCTTAAAGACTGGCTTCTCCCTCTCTTCCACTGGATGGCAGCAAACTGTGGCGAGACAACCCTGAAGAGAAAGATCTAGAAAGAGAGCCTGGCAGTAACTTCTTAAGAAGGAAAAGTTTGGATAGGGTGTGTGACAAAGCAGTGTCCCTGAGAAAGAAGCTGGCACATGCAACTGGGTAGTAAGTCCTTAGCAAAGCTCGCGATGTGGACTCCCTCTGACGGCCTCCTTGTGATGGAGATGTGACAGATAGAACTCCAGTTCCAGGCTAGCTCCTCCCTCCCAGCAGGCAGAGGAAGCCCTGAGTGTTCCCACCTTCCTCAGTGGGTCCCTGACCCATGCTCATGACTTCCCTGTCAGGCCAGACACAACTCGACCTAGAGGAGAATGGAGTCCAGGAAGCAATGGGGTCTCCATTCTGGGACACTGAGGGGAGCCAGTGTGGGGCAGGTTTCTGTGTAACTCCAGGTTCCCTGGCTACCCACTGCTCTCACACACCTCATGTTCTAGAAAGACAGGACCCCACCTCCACTTACTCAATGTCGTTTTTTCTTGTTCACTGCCCTTTCAGGGTCACGTTGAACAATCTCCATTGTGACTGGAGCTTTCTGGGCGAGCGCCAGCTGATATGGCCATGGCCTTGGCCTTCCTCCCATGTCCTTCAGGGCCGATGACACCCAAAGTCTCACAGACCCCAGAGAATGACACCTGGCTTGAGGAAGAGCTCTTTCATGTGGCAGCGGACTTGGAAATGCATGTTACGTGTCAGCATCTCTCCTCAGACATGCTTCATACATATTTTCAGCAATTTGGCTGATACCAGAAAAGACATGCTTATCAAATCTGCAGATGAAAAATTTGCAAAGTGGAATAAGCATGACAGACGGCAGGCAGGAGCTGCAGGTTCTGGGGCCAAAACTCTCAGCCAGAACTGCAAGATGGACAGACAGACAGACATGTATGCAGAGACCTCAAAAGGCTCCAACACCCCAGCTGGGCCAGAACCACTATTCCCATGGAAGGATATAGTTTTAACAGGGGGAGGATGTCACATGGACCCCTTGGGTGATGTTCCATGGTCCCATAGAACACACGGAGGAGGAACAAATGAGCTGAATGAAACTTTTTCATCATGCTCAGGGGCGGCCACACAATGTCTCAAGGGTCAAGGTCACATCAGAGTGACACATTTTAGGGGTTGGGGAAATGGCTCAGAGGGTAAGCACCAGGACCTAAGATAAATCCCCGGCATCCACATACAGGTCCAGGCTTGGCCGAGTGTGCCTGTGAGCCTGTACTTAGGGGTGGACACAGGAGGACCACCAGAGCTCCCTGGTCAGCCAGCGTGATGGAGAACAGAGAGTATGGGTCCAGAAAGAGACCACCTCAAAGAAGGAAAGCAGAAGAGTCACCGGAGAGGACACGGGATGTCTTCCTCTGGCCTCTGCACCTATGCATATCTGCACATGCACACCACACACACACACACACACACACACACACACACACACACACACACACAGAGGAAGAAGAGCAAAGGGATATATTTTAGGGTGGAAACACCCAAAAGCAATTTTTCATTCGAGACTCTCACCCTGACCTCACGCGAAAGGGAGATCTTTTAGACTCCAGAGGGGAGGCTCTTGACAGGTAACCTTTCGGCTCTGAAGGTTTCCTACCCCGGGATGAGCTTGATTCGGTGGTGGGTCTGCTGGGGTCCCCATACCTATGTTCGTGAGACTTCCAGGTCGTTCTGATGAGGAGCCAGGGCCCTAAGGAATGAGTCAACTCCTTGCCTGGTTCTCAGAGAAGCAGGGACTCAACACCACACCTTCCTTCCCCTCTAATGTCCACTGTCCTCTTTCTGTGGGTTGAGTTGGGTCCCCATGGGAGAATATGCAGACCTCTCCTGAATGCACATTGAAAATGGGGTCTTTAAGATGAGGTCAATATGTCCCACATGACTGATGTGTCCTTGGCAGAAGCACAGGAGGAAAAGGTCACATGATAACAGAGACACAGAAAGCCAGTGTTGCTCTGTGAAGCCGAGTCTGGAGCAATGGGTGCTCACCAATCCAAGGAGCGCCCACAGCCTCCAGAACCAGAAGAGGCTGAGAGGACCCTCCCGTGGAGCTCTAGGACACACACTGTGAAGCCCTGGGACACCTTGAACCCCTGACAGACCCAGCAATTGGCAAGGCAGTCAGGTACCAGAACCCCAAAGTGAATGTATTTTCATTCCCTGACTACAAGCAGGAAATGTCACTAAACCTGCAGAAGCCTAGATGTCACACCCTCCAGGAAAGATTGCTACCTCAAGCTTGCACTCTTCCTGGAGGACAAAGCTGTAAAATCTGGTCTTTGTCCATAGGAACCTGCCAACCTGGTCTTCCTCACAGCCACATCCCACAAAACCCCAAATCTGGAGATGATGAGAGAATGAAGTGAAGGAGAGACACTCCAGACCCAGGCTCCCTCCTGTGCAAGGGTGTGGAATGCAGCTGACAAGCAGCACAGCAGGAGACCTTGACCGGAGCACTTCCTGTGGTGAGCTTGGGTCCCAAGGCCCTCGCTCTTGACTTTCTCAGCCTTCCTTCATTCTGATCGTGGCTGCCACCACCTCTGTAGACACTGTCACTCAGGCTGGTTTCCCACCATTTCCTGTTCAATCTGGGAATTTTCTAGGTCAGCTGACAAGGTGTGCATCCTCTCCCTGTCTGTGAGACCATGTGACCTTTGAGGCCATCATATATCCTGAGAGTTCCCCATCTCAGCGACAGTCCCTCTTTCCTCCTGGGTGCTCAGGCGACTCTCCCCAGGTCTCTGCCACTCTCCTCTCACTTTTGTCCATCACCTAAACTAGATGTTGTGGGCTATGCCATCAACATTTGTGCAACTGCCCTCTTCCTGCCACACCTTTGAGTCCCTGTCGCCCACATAAGCCACTCCCACACTAGCCTGTCACCCTTTCCAATGGGTCCAGTATCCTGCCGCTGCTCCCATCTATTCAGAGACTGAGGGGAAATCCCCCATGGCTTGGTCTCCATTATAGCACTACAGCTCTGGCAGCCCCGCTCTAGAAGGTTCTTCCTCGGGATGCCTGTCTGAAGCACTTCCTCACATCTTCAGCTCTCTTCCCAAGGCCATCTGATTAAAAGGACATCTTGGACCACACCTGTCTGGACACAGCAGGCCACCCATCAGGGCACTTGGCTCCCCCACCAGCTTCACTGTTCTGCAAAGCAGTGGACACTCCTCCATGAAAGAACTCCAGGGGGACTGGAGCTTGCTGGCTGGGGCCACTGTCCCTGTGTGCAGAGGAGTGGCCACAGCAGACCGGATCCTTGAGGTTTAATGTGAGAGAGCCTCGACAGTGTTCACCAGGGTCAGGATCTTGTTGATGACTCCTGCCTGGAGGTGCCATTCAGTGCTCATATGCTCTCATGCACTAAGATTACTTCTTTATGTTATCACTATCTCGTGCCATCAGGATTGATTGACAGCCAGCATGAGCCGAGCCAGTCAGTGCCAATGTCCTGGGCCCAGATGGGGACACAGGACGAAGGAAAATCCCAGCCTAGCACACAGTGGGACATTTGTGAGCATCCAGCCTAGCACACAGTGGGACATTAGTGAGTGTCCAGCCTAGCACACAGTGGGACGTTGGTGAGCTTCCAGCCTAGCACACAGTGGGGCATTGGTGAGCTTCTAGCCTAGCACACAGTGGGACATTGGTGAGCTTCCAGCCTAGCACACAGTGGGGCATTCTGTAAGTCACATTCCTGATGTCAAGTTTCATGGTTGCTAGGCAGCAAAGGCCCCGGGCCTTCAGAGGGACTTCATGGACATGAAGTCCTCTGTGAAGTTCACTGCACCTCTGAGGTTGCCCCTGGGAAAGAGGACATGCATGCTTGGGGGCTCTCCTGGGTCACAAGGCCACCTGCAGTTCCCAGGTGGGTCATCAGGGCTGAGGTGGAACTCCTGTAGGAGTTTGCTGACAGTCAGCTCAGCCAACTTCTCAGGTAAAAAATAGCAGCTCCTGCTCCCTCTGCTTATGGCTGGGTTGCTCAGCAACATGGTTGTTGCTTTTTGTTGTTTTATTTTCTTTTTAAATCTCCTCATATGCTAATTTTCAATGGTCCTCTTGGCAATTAATCTGCAGCCAGTGATTGGTCAGGGCAATCTGAGGAGTCATGAGGGCAAGAGTGAGGGAGGTGGTAATGTCAGGGAGGTGGGCAGACTCCCACCTTAGCCCCTAACACCCCTGGAGTTGGGGCTGGAAGGGGGCTCCTGGCAGGTGTGCCTTCTGCTGAAGGGCCACTCAGGGTCTCTCCAGCTAGGGTTGGGGCCGGTCACTGATCCATTCTCTTCCCAGAGCCCCCTGGGTTGCAGGGGAAGGCCTTCAACTTCAGTCTCCCATTTCACCTAGGTGAAGGTACTCATGAAGAGACGAAGAGGGGGCAAGATGAGAGAGAAAGGGGTGATGTCTACCCACTAGGCAGAGGTCACTTTGCAGGCTTCTCACCCTCCTTCAGGCTCTCTCCATGTCCCAGGATGGGCACCTGTGGCAGAGCTGGGAGCTGACCACAGAAGGGGCTTCTAGAAAGTGCTGTCTACAAAGACGGGGTTTCCCCTCTGCACCAATCAGGGCCTCCTGCCTGCCCTTGCCAGGAAGTGGGAGTGAAATCACCATCTCTAGGCCAGACCTGTGAGCAAGTACGGTTAGAACACAGAAGGTCACTTAGGAGGCCCTGCTGCCTGGGGCCCAAGGCCAGGTGTGCAAGACCTAGCCCTCTGTTGCCAAGGAAACCCAAAGACACCTGGGTTATGGCCTTGGTCCTATGTTGCTCTTAGCACACAGGCTGAGTCACTTGGAGTACAACTTTACCCTCCCCAAAAAACTTATAAAAAGGGACCATATTGCTTTGTTCTTTGGATTTCAGAGTGTCCTTGAATGCTTGCGCTCTCTCTCTCTCTCTCTCTCTCTCTCTCTCTCTCTCTCTCTCTCTCTCTCTCTCTCTCTCTCTCTCTCTCTCTCCAAATCACACTATGCCATCCCACCATAGTGTGCCCTACTGTCCTAAGTTTTAACTCCAAAAGTGCATCACTGCCTCTCATGGAACCAGCCTGTTGGTCTTGCTCTCATCCTGCTTTTGATCAGAGGCCTCCTGCACCCTCCGTACTGTCCTGTGTGGACAGACAGTAGCAAGTCCTGGGGCAGCTGAGAGAGGAACCAGGGGGACCTACGAGAAGAATATCACTCAGGGCTGCAGCAGTACTGGCTTCATCAGTGTGCAGACATGGAAGCCTGCTGGCAGGGGCAGGCAGAGGAGGTGGGGGAAGGGTCAGAGAATCAGGCGGTGAGGAAGGGATGGGAGGTGTGTGGGTCCCCAAACTCAGGTGGATACCCCACCTGTGATCAGGGCATGGGACTTCCCATCTGCCTTAAGAGAGGAGCAATCTGGCTGCTGGGGGTACAGATAAAGATGTGGGTAGCCTGGGAAGATTTAGGGACATCTGTGTGACTGACTTGCTTAAAGAAATAATTAGTAGTCATTTAAATATCAATTTTAATTTTCTGGACATATTTCTATAATATTTATATTATTAATAGAAATTAATACCCAATTTGTATAGAATACAAGACATAACTCTAATTTTTCAACACAAAGTCCTACTCAGCCGTTCTCCCTGCTTTGGCCCCCAGTTCAGGTAAAAGTCCTTGATGAGACTCTCCCAGGAATCCCTGTCTTCAGGTGGCAAAGACCCCTGACTGGAGATTTCTAGACGGTGAACTTGACTTAGTAAAACGAGACTCGTTCCACACTGTAACATTTTCTGTTAGAATGTCTCGTTTCACATGAATTTCACTTTTTGCATTAGAACTTTATTTATACATAAGCACGGAGTCTTATCCAAACACAAACTAATCAGGAGGGGGAGGGAATCATAATGGTTTATGGTCTATAATTATGGAAGCTAGCAATGAAAAGTTAGAAACTAATCAACAGACCTCATGTTCTCTCCTCTCGCTCATCAACAGAAACGTTCGCTGCCTGGGAGACTCTGTGAACACTGTGCCCCGAACGCATATCTGCAAAGGGTCACTATCTCGGCTCTGTGCCGCATGCGCCTAAATCCTCTCGTTCGGTCTGGATGCTTTCCTCAGCTGTCATTACCTTTCCCTTTACCCCTCACGAGTCTTGTGGACTGGAACGTGGGATTTTTTGGACTCTGGGACCCACCACCACCCAGTTCCTGAACTGCCACCACACAGTGGTCTCTGCTGACTCACGACACACAGTGGGGAAACGTGTTTACACAGAGGCAGCTCCCATCAGGAATAGGCAATGGCTTCTTTTCCCTCACAAAACACTGGTGCGTTCAAAATAAAACCTTACTCCTTTCAACCAATTGAGGGAAATCATTCAAAATATTGAAAAGGTGAAATTTTAGAACGTTGTAAGGAAATGAAACAGTGTTGTGCTCCTTTCTATAAGTCGATGTAGAAGGTGTTTTAATGAGCAGAGAGAATTAAACTGTTATTGCTAACCTCAGTTCACAGAGATGCAATTAAAAGCAACTCTTTAGCAACTTCCAATTAAAATGTATTAATATGCATTAACTCTAAAGATCAAGAAACTTGCTCTGGGCCTATTAATTTAATTAACACACTTTTAAATTGATTTTTATTATTTTAAAGATACTTTTATTTCTTTATTTATGAGCAGAGAGAATGGCCTCTTGCCACTGCAAATGACCTCCGGATGCATGCACAACTTTGTGCATCTGACATTACGTGGTTATTGGGGAATTGAACCTGAGCAGGCACTTGCTCTGGGTATGAGTGTCCGGTGAAGTCAGCCACAAGGCCTCATCCCTTCTGCAGAAGGCCCTCCTAAAGCCCACTGGGGGAGAGAATGGGCAGAATGGCACAGGTCATGCACTTGACCTCGAAGGACTTCGGGAGCAGTGCTTTACAAACTCCGTCTCCCAGCCCATCCGTCACAAAATGGAGTTTTTAGAATGGAGCAGAATAGAACATGATTTCCAAATGTCAGATTGTGGTCAGGAACAACAGTGAGAGAATGAAAAGAACTGGACAATAAAGGTGAAGGAGGGGTCTGGGAAGGGCTCCCTGGTTGGAGAAGGCTCCGGTTGGGAAAAAACAGAACCCTGTGGCACAGAAAATCCAGGCCACGAGGAGGGGGAGGGTCTCAGCCATCAGTTACGTAGTGAGGGAGAAAGAGTGGCAAGTGGTCTCGGCTGGCAAAGCTAGCCAGGAAGCCTTGTTTTGTGGCTGATGTGGAGAGACACCTATGTGTGACTATTACTTTTCCTGTCATGGTGACCTGATATGGTACAAGCAACAACTTAAGGATGAAGGACTTACTTTGGCTCATGGTTTGAAAGTTCAGTCCACCATGGTGGGGAAGGCATGGAGAGGGTGCTGCTCACAGCTGTGGGTGAAGCAGGGTTACACGAGCCACGGAGGATTGACTGAAGGTGAGCTCAGGCCAGTCGCCTCCTCCTGAAGGTTCCACAACTTCCTCAAACAACACGGCCTGGGGGGCCACATCAAGTGTTCAATCACCTGAGATGGTGGGCAAGTTCACTCTTTGGAGACCTCGGCCCTCTCTGTATAGGCCAAGAAGTCCCGAGTTGGGTCTTGGGTTGGCAAACTTTCAGTGCGATCTTAGCCAGCTGCCCCAGGAGGGGAGGCTATTCATGGTGGCCCCTGTCCCATGTGGAGATCCTAGGTAATTGTCACAAATTCTTCATGTCGTTCTCCTTGTTCATTGCTGTTACGTCTGACAAAGACACGGTGGCTTAGGACAAAGAGGAGTAAGGAGACAGGTTTACCTCTGGCTTTAGGCCTAACTTCGGGGTAAATGAAATGAGATTTCTGAGGTGACACTGAGATAGATTTTGGAAACAGTGAGCGGTGGAAGTGACCCCCACACTAGCTCCAGGTGAACGCATCAGGGAACAGGCTGCTTCTCCTTGGGGCTGGGGCTGGGCCACCTCTGACAGAGCTGCCCAAGGCTGGCCACCATCCCCCTTCTGGCCTCCCACCTCAGTCAAAGCCAAGCTCTTGGCCTCCCCAGAACCTCTTTGATATTTTTTAGATTTTTAAACTTTCATTTCATTGTTTATAAGCAGAGAGAAATAGAATAGAGAAAGATAGAGAGAGTGGGTTGGACCAGGGCTGCAAATGGACTCCAGATGCATGTGTCACTTTGTGCATCTGGCCTTAAGTGGATACTGGGGAATCAGACTCCTGTCGTTAGGCTTTGCAGGCAAGTGCTTTAACTGCTGAGCCATCTCTCCAGCCCTGATATTTCCCTTACTTATTTTCCTCCTGCCACTTGACTCAACGTTGTCCCCTTGTGTCCTCCATTCTTCCTCCCTTCTCCCTGGAGCCCTTCCTTCCCCTCTCGTGGGCATGGCTTGCTCTCTAACTGCCTGATAGTGAACACTCATCCCATCACTGTCAGAATACTTTGACATGTATTTATCTTGTCTGTTTTCCCCTTTCTCCACCAGAAATGAAGAGGTTTGGGGGCGGGGCGCACACACGTGTGCAGTTGTGCTAACACATATGGAGCCCAGAGGTCACATTGGGTGTATTATTCTAGCACACTCCACTCTATTCTTTGAGACAGGCTCTCTCTCACTGATAGAGATAGACTTGCTGTCAGGGATTCCCTGTCTCTGCCTTCCCAGCACTGGGATTACAGACTACACTCTCTTACAAGGCATTTCAAGTGAGTAGTGGGGATCAGAACTCAGGTCTTCAAGGATACATGGCAAGCCCTTTACCCTCTGAGCTCTCCCCAGCTGGATGATGGAGGTTTAAGTTTCTTCCTTGCTGCTCCTGCGATGGGCAGGGGAGTGTCTGACATGAACCCCATGTTCAATAGACACATGATGGCGCCAACTTGGGACAACCGAATCTTAATGGGTGATGGGACAGGAAGCAGACCTGTATATGCAGCCTCAGGAAAGCGCAGGAATGCTCCTGAAGACAGTGCTGATGACTAGGAAGGTAAAGCGGCCAGAACACTCAGGAGTCAGAAAGAACACCGTGTCCAGGAGCAAACAGCAGGGTGGCAGGTTTGTACCCAGCTCTCTCCCTGAGACACAGATGGGATCACTCTGTCTCCTCACCAGAGAGCCACCTGCTCCTCGGGGAATCACTGCCAGACTCACCAAGTGCAACGGCCACAAACACGAACATACATACACACAGCTAGAGTGTGGGCCAGCTCAAAGCAACACTTCCAAAATAGAGACTATATTTTAAAAGTTCTTTTGATAACATCATTTTTTTGGGAAGTCTAATTTGATTCTGCGAAGGAGATTAAGCTTTAGTACCCAATAAAATGAATTTTCTTCCTCTCTTTGTCCCTTCCCCCACCAATATATGAGAAACTCCTGTTAAGCATACACACACACACACACACACACACACACACACACACACACACACACACACTCAAACCATAGTGAGCTCTCTAGAGCTCTGACCGCTCTTCACATGTGAATGCTGGAATCCCAGATCCTCCCCCAGAAACACTGGAGGGCTGAACTCTAAGATCCAGCCAGGCAGCTGGAGAAAAGCCTTTAATAAACTTCTAAATCTACTGGGGGGGATCCATTCAAGCTGCTACACTAATACAGCTGGTTAGTGGTGGAGAGGGAGATGGTAACAGTGACATGGATGTCTGTGTGCCACTGGCCCGAGGTCAATCGTGCTCGGAGCTTCTTTAAGTTTCTTGAAGAAACATAAAACAAGGCTGCAGGCTTGTCAGTGAGGCAACACTGAGCCGGGGCTGCCAGGACACTGGCCCAGCGTGGCCCATTCAGTGTCTTCAGGGACCTTACAAAGCGACCACACTAAAAGGCATGAGTGGGCTGTGTGTATGCCCAGGCCCACATGACACACACAACTGTGTGCACTTGTCTGTCTTGGGCCATGGCTTCATGAAAGGAGAGGGTTCATGACCTGCTGGGTGGAATATGGAATACTCAGGATGGGTAACAGAAGCTGATAGAACTTGGTGGAGGGTCTGTGTGCAAACCCATAGTCAGAGCCCAGCTGAGAGGATGTCATCCTGCCACCCTCCACTCTGTGCTTCTTTCTGTTTTGCAAAAAGCTTTTATATCTTTTGTTCAACAAATTCTGAGCTCATTGGGCCTATAAAAGTCCCCAAATTATCAATGTACAAATATTTAAATATCACAAATTATCTATCTCTAAGTAGTTTACATGAACCAACTTTAAACGCTGATATTTCAAGCAGAACACCTACACACACACACACACACACACACACACACACACACACACACACACACACACCTGTTGGCTTCAGTTCAGAGAAAAGGAAGCATCCCCACTGTCAACACTGGAAGCTGTGTGATCACACAGCCTGTTGTCCCCATAGCAATGCATTCCGTTGCCTAGGTGACAGTGATCTTATGATGTCACCAATGAGCTAAGCTAACTTAGAAACACACTGACACTTCCTCCTGGCTGCACCCACGTCTTAGAGTTGCTCTCCGAGTTTTCTGGGGTCAGTGTGCCAAGGGCAGCTTCCTGGAATATTAGAAAGACATTTCCCAACAGAGTCCCAGGCTTTCACTTTAGGGGACCCACAAGCACCTACCCAGGTGCCCCTGCTTCTCCCACCAAGATTTCTCCAGCTACAGAGCGGACACCAAGATAATCAGGAGACAGGCGTTGACAACTGTGTGAAAATGCCAATGGCGTTGTCACCCGCTGAGACTGAAGAGGTCACTGAGAAAGTTGCTGAGGAGCAGGATCATCTACTAGGCCCGTTCAAAGCCATCGATCACAAGCATGCCGGGAGCATCACCCATCTCCTGTCCCACAAAGTTGTCCTCTTCAGAGTGAAGGCATATTCCTGGGCACAGGTGTGCAGAAGAGACAGCATCAGTTGTGTGGCGGTGGGATTTTCAAGCTCGTTTAAGACCAGAAGCCTGGGATTGGAGTGAGTTTCCATCCTACGTTCTTCCCAAAGGCCTCATGGCATCTGATTTGAGGTTCCGGGGCACAGAGCCATGGACCTGATGCATGCCTCCTCTGACAGAGTCAGGTGTCATCGAGATGCTTAGCAGTTAGCTGGAGGGGGCTTCACAGCTGTGTGGAGCCCCAGTGCAAAAACACACAATTAGTGTATGCCCCAAACCAATGTTCTTGCACAAAAAGGGAGCTTCTGGGCACTTTGCTTGTGTACAGCTAGAAGTATAACGACCCCAGGCTTGCATGAGGCGGGACTCATGGGGCTGTGTCCAGCAGGTTCACGGCTACCACTGAGGACAGCAACGGAAGGCCAGCACAGGAGGGTTTCCCCCAAATCTAGCACTTTGGAAACAAAAGTGCAGGGCTGGAGAGAGGGCTCAGAGGTCACAAATGCTTGCAAAGCCTACCAGCCCTGGCTCAATTGCTCAGTACCCATGTAAAGCCACATACACAAAATGGGGCATATGTTTGGAATTCGTTTGTAATGCTAAGAGGCCCTGATATGCCTCTACTCTTTCTCTCTCACAAATATTTTTTTTTAATTTGGAGAATATGCTTTATTTGAGAATAAGACAAGAACAAATAAGAAATACTAAAACCTGACTTAACCGTATATACCACACAAAGGTCAGAAAGCGGTCACAGGTCACACAGGGCTGGAAGGGGCCGGGCCTCGTCTGCTCTAACTCTTCACAGGTGTGCTGTGGTTTCTCTACTCAGGGGACTGAGCAAAGGAGTTGGCTCCCTCCTCCTGGCATGGACTAGAAGCCTCACTCACCCTGCCGTCTTGCTGCTGCTTCCCTAGGCCAGGGTGGCCAGCACTTGGACTGTGTGATCAGGGCAGTGAGTAGGGCGTCCACCACATGCTGACTGGTCAAGTGTCCTCTGCTGAGGCTCACACGGAAGACTGAGCCATGGCCTCAGCACCTCCAGACGGCTTCCCTTCCTGCTTGGGACACCTCACTCGGACACCTCCACTCTGGGGTCCAGTGCACACACGGCTGTGACACGTTAGGACAGACAGACATTGGGATATCGTAGCAACCCGGGACCCTCACCTGCATCATGTCGCATGAACACCCTCTGCAGACAACATAATGGGTCACTCCTCCTGGATTTACCTCCTGGTAAGTCTCCTTTTGTGACCAAACCCATCTTAAAACAGAAATGGGCCGATCAAATCTGAACTGAACTTGGATATGTATGTAGTAAGGAAAATTGTGTCCTCTGAATGAACTTGTAGAGGAACCCCCCTCTGCACACACGTACCCTCTTACGTCTACGCATGATTGGATGTACATATGGTTGAAATCAGGTGCATCATGGGAAAGGACACGCCCTGAGAACAAAAGTTGTCGACAACCCAAGCCTGTCAATCAAAAAAAAAAAAAAAAACCATCCTGACCCCTAACAACCAAGTCCTCCTCCTCAACCCTCAAAGGGAAGCCCCAAACAGTAACCCGCTGCTCTGGGTGACCCGCTTAGGCAGCCCGCTGTCCCTGTCCCTGGCAGGTGAAATAACACTGCGCTGCGGTCTGCTCTGGGTGAGTGCTTCCTCGCCCCTCTGAAACCAATCCAGACAAGACCACCAGCAACACCGTCGTTCCTATTTGGGGCTGTACTTTTAACACAGTCTGAACTCTGAGACCATCCTGGAGCCAAAAAGACAAGAAAGTGATCTGAAGGTATTCTGGAAAACACCCACCGCAGCCATCATTAGCCTGGACACTGCACTCTGGAAACGGTAGGTGGGGCTGAGTGACTCATTCCTTTTGCGCAGAGTGGCTGTGTTGACATTGCTATGGGAACACTGATTTGGGAACACGTTCTGTAAAGCCGTCGTCAGCAGATGTCAGACTCACACCAACAACCTGTCGATCCAAACCTGCCAGAACCCATAGGTGAAGCGGCTGGGTCACGAGGCTCCACATTGGTGTTACTCTGTCCTGTCAGAAGTGCTCAGTCCGATCCCGGGCCTCACTGCGGCTGTGCCCTGTGCCAGCCGGTGTGGGCGTCTCTCAGTAAATATAGAACCTTTACTAAAATTCCACTTAAGAGCCTGGGGATATGACGCAGGGGTATAAGGCACTTGTTTGCAAAGCCTCTGGCCCGGATTCAATTCCAAGCCACTCATGTCACCCAGTCCCCAAAGAATGTGCAGGCACTGGTATTCCTTTACAGCAGCAAGGGGACCTTGTGTGCCCATACATGTACACACACACACAAATGAATAAATAAATTTTTTAAAATTTAGAAAATTTCACTTAATATTCCAAAGGAAAATAATGTTAGAATCTATTGCAGGAGTGACAATAATAATAGACTAAAAATCATCCCAAGTGAACCAGAACATTAAATGAGGGAAATGGGTTTGGGGAGAAGGCTTAGCAGGTAAAGGCATGTGCTTATAAAGCCTAAAGGCCCAGGTTCAATTCCCCGGCCACGTGCACAAAGCAGCAGGAGACCCTGGTGTGCAAATAAGACATAACGCAAATGAATAAATATTCTTTAATCATCATAGATTAGGGAATTTTTCAATCACAGCGGTCTCTTCTGTATAGATTTCTCCAGAATGATTGTGTGTTCAAGAGATTTTATTATTTTATGTTAGTGTGTATGTATGTATAAGCATGTGTGTTTACAATATGTGTGTTTGTATGTGTGTATATGTATGTATGTGTGTATGCATGATACATGATATGATGTGTGTTTGTATGTGTGCATGTGTGTATGAGCATGAGGGGAGGGAGGTCTTCTGAGGACAACCTCAGGGTGCCTGTTCTCCTTCCACTTTGCTTAAGACAGGGTCCCCTTGTTTATTTTTGGTTTTTGTTTGTTTTTTTTTTTTCTGCTTTTGTGTGCCCCAGTCTAGCTGGCCTGCAGGCTTCTGGGTTCTCCTGGCTCCGCCTCATTCCACTGAAGGCCCTCCTCCAGGGGACTGCTGGTATGCCCCATGGGCTGTGGGTGGTGTGAGTAGCAGTCAGCCCAGACTTTATTTTTAAGAACTACATTTATTGCAAAACTAAGTTGGGAGTATAAATGTCTCATGTATTTTATGACCTTCACACACCCAATGTTTTCTTAAATTATCAATTGTTAGAAAATATGGATAATTTTCATATAATATGCATTTTCACAGAATTTTTAAAAATATGAATAGCATTTTTACTTCCTTCCCTTCAGAATAGACCTCAAACCACCATTTAATTTCTAACAAGGTGAGATTTAATGTTCCTGGCATTTAAAAAGAGAAATAGATATTCCTCCCTCTAAACAATAACGATTTTAGTAGCCAAGGATTCCACTGAGAGTCACAACTGTGTTTTCATAGCATTGTTAAAGTGACAGGTTTCATACCACCTGCCTTCTGTAAAGTAGACTTAAATATCTCAGTGTGTGTGTGCGTGTGTGTATGTGTGTATGCGTGTGTGCATGTGTGTATATATGCATGTGAATGTGTGTTTGTATGTGTATATGTGTATGTGTGTGCATGTGTGTCTGTGTGTAGGTGTGTGTATGTATATGTGTATGTGTGTATGTATGTATGCATGTATGTGTATGTGTGTATGTATGCATGCATGTATGTGTGTGTGCGTGTGTATATGTGTGTGCATGTGGGTGTATATGTGTGTATATATGTGTGTATGTGTGTGCATGTGTATATGTATGTATATATGTGTGTATATGTGTATATGTGTGTGCGTGTGCATGTGTGTGTGCACGTGTGTGCGTGTGTGTGCCCGCAGTAATGTCACACATGCATGTGGGACATTTATCTATTTTGTGACCTGGCTGCACTCAGGTAGGAGAAACACATTCCCAAGTGGCGTGCCTGACCAGACATCCCTCCTGGCAAGCCTCCTGTGTGTGGAGTCCTCCAGGAGTGTCTGAGTCAGTGGTATCGGGGTGACACACACTCCCTGACACAGGAGGTGGTGATCAGTGGACAGAGCTGTGTGTAACGGCAGAGGGCAGGAAATAGCTCCCACCAAACAGTGAAGGAACAAGTGTGAAGCCCACTCTCCAGGAAGTCACCACACCCACAGTCGGGTTCCGTTTCCAAATCCCACATCTAAACCTGGACGTCTTGGTGGGCGGCTGTAATCCCAGCACGTGAAGCAGGAGAATGTCCTGGAAGCTAATCGTGAGCACAGCAAAGAACAGCAGGGCAAGAACCCAGAGTGAGGACCCCTGCCTCAAATGAGAGACACCAACCCAGAAGCTGTCTTCTGACCTTCACGTGTGCCGTGATGCACACGTTTCTGCATCACACACACACACACACACACACACACACACACACACACACACACAACTCAGAACAGATTACAGGCTTAAATATAAATCACATTAGGAAACATTTAGAAAAATGTCGGAGGAAATCTTTGAGAGCAGAGTTCTTAAGACTGTAGAAGCACGCTCCTGGTCATATGGCGCTCACGTGCTATAGTTGGCATGTGCGTGCCCGGCCCCAAGTTCATGTGGTGGTTAACTCCACCCCCTGTGTCACAGTGTTGAGTGTGGGGCCCAATGACAGGTGATGATATCAGGACGGCTTCTCCCTCCTGAGTGACTCATGTCCTTATTGTGGGCGTGGGTTCATCATAGCACGAGTGAGCTTGTTTATAAGAGCCGGCTTTCTCTCTGGCTGCCTTCCTTCCTTTCTTTCTCTTTCTTGTTCATTCTTCTTCCTTCCATCAGGGGGTGACACTGTGCTGAGAACCCTCTCTATTACTTGAGGTTGGGGAGAGTGTGTTGGGGGAGGGCAGATAGAGGGAGGTTGGATTTGATCAGTGCACACTGTATGCATGTATGCATCTGTGGAAATGTCACAAAAACTTTAATGTGTACAATTAGTACATTAATTAAACATAAAACCAGTGGTTTAAAGGTTCTAAGCAGATGTCAGCATCACACTCTGAAGACCTCCCAGCCTTCAGAAACATGAGTCAAAAAAATTCTGTTCAGTACAGATTACCCAGTCTCTGGTGTTCTGTTACAGTGGCAGAAAACAGACGATGTCATCAGAATTAAATACTTGCTGCATGGAGAAAAGAAAAGAAGGCTAACAGAAAATACTAGCAAGCCGTATGACCAACACGGGTCTTGAATCTAAAATGTGTAAAGAATTCTTAAAACTTAATGATTAAAAGAAAAGCCGGATACAACATTGTGGTGGTTTGAATTAGTTGTCCCCTGATAAACTCAAGTGTTCTGAATGCTAGGGCCCCAGCTGGTGGCAATTTAGAAAATGGAGCCTTGCTGCACGAGGTGTGTTGTTGGGGGTGGGCTTATGGATGTTCCAGCCAGCTTCCCCTTGCTAGGATGTAGCTCTCTCTCCTACTGTGGTGTTCCGCCTGCTGTGGCAGAGGTAATGTCCACACTTTTCCTGCTTCACGGAGCTTCCCCTCAAGACTGGAAGCCAAAACAAACAACTTTCTGAGCCCCAGTTGCTCTTGGTCAGGTGCTTTGTGCCAGAAAGGACGAGGTAACTATAATGAGTGTGAATAGTCATCCACTGAGGTCTACAGGAGGGGACACTGCAGTGAGAAGAGGGGCTCGCTGGCCACCAGAAGCCACCGTAAACATTACCAACACCTCCAAATGCAGGTCCAGGCACAGGGCCTCTATCTGCACGGACATTGCTGGTATGAATGTCAAACAGCCCAGCCACTCT
>PVHP010024519.1:0-26434 GCA_004024765.1 Zapus hudsonius | reverse complement strand
CTTCCCTCTCTCAATTAGTCTCTGTTTTGTTTGGGTGTCATCATCTTTTCCTCCCATTATGTGTAGGTACTATCAGGCACTGTGAAGTCATGAATATCAAGGCCATTTTGTATCTGGAAGTTTCCATTGTAAGCAGTCCTACCCTTCCTTGACTCTTACAGTCTTTCTGCCACCTCTTCCACAATAGACCCTGAGCCTCGGCAAGTGTGACAGAGATGTCCCAGTGCTCCACTGTCATTTCTTCTCAGCACTGTGGTTGGTGTCATCCCAGTGGTCACTGCCATCTGAAAAAGAGAAGCTTCTCTAGCCAAAAGTGAGAGTAGCATTATTATATGGGTATGTTCATTTTTAAAAGTGCATTTAAGGCAGTTTGATGGGCAAAATAAGTGTAATTAGCTAGACAAGAGCAGGTGTTCCTCCCCTAGGGCTCCTGACCTCCCCCACCATAGGATTTTACTAGGTCTCCAGTACCAGGCATGCTTTCCCTCCCGTGGAACTGGCCTCCAGTCCAATTAGAGAGCAATTGGTTTCCCCCACAATAGACGTGCCACTATTGCCCCAGTTGGCCCATTTGGCCTGGCTGCCCATCTTAAGGTTTGTAAGATCCACTGCTGTTCACCACCGTTGATGACTTCTCTCTCCCATAGGGCTGCAGGCAGCATAGCTTTTTCCAGCCTTCTGTCAGCTGGTTAACAGGGAGGTGGTTTCCAGCTCAGCTCCAGCTTGATTTCTCAGTGGCCTGCAGTCCAAGTATATGTGGTCTTAAACAATAGGGTCTTTCCATCTCATTCTGGTGGGCAACCAAAAGTCTTGGCAATGGACTGTAATATTTTGGGGGCCTCAGGAACCTCCCTGGCCAGCAACTCACTGGAAGGTACCCCATCCCTGGCACTGAAATTTTTTTAGTAACAATCTATGGCTATTGGGTGTGCCATCATCCAAAGAAGTAGATTTCCATGTGGCTTATTCTAAAGCTCTTGAATTTTGACTAACCCTCCTCCCACCCTTCCTTTACTCAATCCCTTCCCCTGACCCCACTTAGCCATTGCTCCCCTAGTAATCTGTTCACCTACTGACATATGTACAGTACCCCCCTTAAGTTTCCCTTCTCCTCCCTCCCTTACAGCCCCTTTCTAGGTTACTGGCCTCTACTACTGACTTTCACTCCAATTCACAAGCAAGTCTAAACATTTGTAGCTAGGATGGCATTTGGCTTTCTGGGCCTGAGTTACCTCACTTAGTATGATCATTTCCAGACCCATCCATTTCCCTACAAATTTAATGATTTAATTTTTCTTTATAGCTGAATAGAACTCTGTGGTATAAATGAACCACATCTTCATCATCCACTTGTCAGTTGAGGGACGTCTCTGCTGGTCCCAGCTATTGTAAACAGAGCCACAATCAACATGGAAGAGCAAGTATCTCTAGGGTAGTGACTAGAGTCCTTAGGATCTATGCCAAGGAGTGGTACAGCTGGGTCACGTGGTAAATCTATTTTCAGCTGTCTCAGGAACCTCCACACTGCTTTCCGCAATGGCTGTACCAGTTTACATTCCCACCAACAGTGTAGAAGGGCTCCTGTTTTTCTGCATCCTTGCCCAGCTTGCTCACTCTTGATGCTGTCTCCCAGCTGATGTGAGAATATGCGATGCCCAGTCTCTGCTCTGCTATGCTTGTCCCGTTATGATGAAATGGCCCCTCAAGACTGGAAGCTGGAATAAATCCTTTTCTTCCATTTGCTGCCTTTGATTGGGTGATTTGTCCCAGCAATGAGAGGTGACTGCAACAATGTGGGAAAAGTTTGCAACATTCTTCCCAGTAATCATGCTTTAAAATTACGTAAACTAGACTGGAGAGTTGGCTCAGTTGGGGAAGCACCTGCCTTGCAAGCATGAAGACCTGAGTTTGATCCTCAAAAATCCACATTTTTTAAAAGAGCTGGGGTTGGGGGGGGATGGAGAGATTGTTCAGTGGTTAAGGTATTTGCCTGTAAAGTCCATGAGCCAGGTTCAGTTCCCCAGTGCCCACATAAAGCCAGATGCACAAAGTGGCGCATGAGTCTGGAGTTCATTTGCAGTGACTCAAGGCCCTGGTGAACCCATTCTCTCTCTCTCTTTCTCTCTCTCTCTCTCTTTCTCTCTCTCCCCCTCTCTCTCCCTCCCCCTCTCCCTCTGCTTGAAAATAAATTAAAAAAAGATATTTAAAAAATAAAATAAAAAAGATCTGGGATTGATATCACACTTTTAATCCCATTGCCGGATCCTTGGAACTCACTAGCTACTCAGGCTAATCTCATTTGATGAGGTCTAAACCTGTCTTTAAAAAAAGAATAAAACAAACAAACAAACCAAAAAATGGTGGAAAGAATTCCTAAAGCACGACGCTGGAGGTTCTCCTGTGGCCTCCACAAGCCCATGAAGACATAAGCTGTCCTCACCAAGAGCCTACCTCAGAAGCATGACAGACCCCTGCTTGCCGGGTCTCATGGCTGGAGGAGTGGACAGAGCAGCCATCCCTCTTATCTGTTACCATGGCTACTGCTTTTGGAGCAGGGAACAGCTTGGCCCAGCTCTTCTCCCCCCAACCCAGTCTGGCTCCTGATTCCCTGATTCTCATTGTGAGATTGGAGCTCACAGCATCTTCCATGGACCTCATGACTCTGCTGTAGAATCTTAATGACTCCCGTGTTGATGAAGACCCCAAGTCTCCAGCTCATGGATAAGTCTTCAATGTTCGAGGTTCAGTAGATGATCACCCCAACAGTTGCCCTGAGGATCATCACGTCATCGTCTGTCTATAGATAGTTTACAGTAAGCACTAGAGTGTTCTGAGCCATGTACTTGACGGATGATTTCAGTTATGAAAATACTATATTTCTCCCAACTTAATTCATCCTTCCTGAATTTTCTTTTAATGTTTCTTGCATTCCTTGTGTCTTTGAAAAGTGTTTGAAGTCCTTTTTGAGAAAGACTAACTATAAAGAAAATATAAGAATCTGCTGATTTCTGACAGGAGGGGGAGGAAAAGAAAAAGTCCAGGAAGGGAACTTTGCACAAGGCAAAGTACTTGTCACATATTATATATAAAATCAATGTAATAATTTTATTTTCTGCTCAAGAAAAATATATGTACACGTGATTGGTTTCAAGAAAACTGGCATTTCTGGCACAAAGGGAGAAAGAAAGACATGGTGGGAACTCTGGAAGTGGCTGAATAATGGTAGGACAGCCCAATGCACTTGCTCTCATGAGGAACGTGGGCAGTTCTTTAAAAGCCTGGGCGCGCCATGGGAATACACCACACTTTTAGGGAGCTGCTGAGTGGATTCCAGAGACCCTCAAGTCCTTCAAATGATAAAACCTTTCCAAAATATCCCAAATAACTGTGGAAAAATATAAGCAGCATTATGCCCATGTGTGAAGTAATTTTACATTCTTCAAATCGACTCAGAAGAATGGATGTCGGAAAGACCTTTAGAGATACTGTAATCCTCTCCATAACACTTGGAGGTAAATATTTTTTCTCTCTGAATATTTTTGGATGAGAGAGAAGAAGGTTAATGATTTGTATAAGACCACATAGCTAGTGAGAGAAAGAGCCAGGGTTTAAGCCGTGGTGGGCATCTCTTTCTGAAACCAAACTTATTTTCTTTGATATTTCCCAAGCTCATGTTAAGAACACAAATGTGGGCTGGAGAGGTGGCTCAGTGGTTAAAGCACTTGCCTCCAGTGTCTAAGGCCCAGGGTTCAGTTCCCCATAACCCACATAAGCCAGACCCACAAGGTGGTGGCTCTGGTGCTCTCTCTCTCTCTCTCTCTCTCTCTCTCTCTCTCTCTCTCTCTCTCTGCTTGAAAATGAATAAATAAAATATTTCTTTAAAAAAAGAACACAAAGGTGGGGCTGGAAATATACCTCAGTGGGTAAAGTGTTCACTATGCAAGCAACAGGACCCGAGTTCAAATCCCCCCACTCCCCCAGCACCTATGCAAAATGCCGGGCATAGTGGCACATGCCTCTAACTCAGTGCCAAGGATGCACAGATAGATGGCTCTCTAGGGCTTGATGGCTGGCTATTCTGACTGAATCTGTGAGTTCTAGGTTCAGGGATAGACCCCGTTTCAAAAATAAGGTGAAGGGCTGGAGAGATGGCTCGGCGGTTAAGGCACTTGCCTCCAGTGCCTAAGGCTCCTAGTTCAATTCCCCAGGACCCACATAAACCAGACCCAGAGGGTAGTGGCCCTGGTGCTCTCTCTATCTCTATCTCACTTTCTCTCTCTCTGTATCTCTCTGCTTGAAAATGAATAAATAAAATATTTTTAAAAAATAAATAAGGTGAAGACCCAGTGTGGTGGTGCACGCCTTCAATCCCAGCACTGGGGAGGCAGAAGTAGGAGGATCGCTGTGAGTTCGAGGCCACACGGAATCTCCATAGTGAATTCCAGGTCAGCACTGGGCAAGAGCGAGACCCTACCTTAAAATAAATAAATAAATAAATAAATAAATAAATAAATAAATAAATAAGGTGAAGAATGATTGAGGAAAACACTCAATGTTGACTTCTGGTCTCCATTCGTATAGACTGTCATGAACATGCACGCACACATGAACGTGCACACACACCACACACAGAACAAAACATAAAGAGAAAAAGGAAAGTACACAGACCTGATGTCCCATCCCTGGCCCCCTGCAACAGAACCTCTAAGGAGAGACTCAGAAATGTTACTTTTGGAACTGGGAACAATGCCAATGGTTCCATACGCTTAGCCTGGGTTCAGTTCCCAAACCACCCTTATAAGCCAGATGCAAAGTGGTACAAGTGTCTGGAATTTGTTTACAGCAGCAAGAGGCCCTGGTACATCTGTGTGTGTGCATACACACACACGTGTAAATAAATAAACAAAAAATTAATTTAAAAAATACCGTGTTTAACAGGACACCAGAGGATAGCTATTCTGGGGGATGTTTAAGAAAACCAGGCTTTGATCACAGGCTCACATCTTCCTTGAGAAATGGACGAGAAAGCCATCAAGGGAGCTGGTGTTGGCAGAGTTCCCAACGAGACATGAGACTTGTCGCATGTAATCTGATAGTTCTGGGGTTTGGTGTGACTGGAGGTTATCCACACTCTAAAATACCAAGAACATTTGGAAAAGTTAAAAACAGGTTCTAATTTAAGCCTCGGGTTTTTTTTTTAGCTTTCCTCTCTGCCCTGTCTGACCCTAAGCAGCAGCCAGGAGTCAGGTCCAGTTTGACTGGAAGCAAAATCTCTCTCTCTCTCTCTCTCTCTCTCTCTCTCTCTCTCTCTCTCTCTCTCTCTCTCTCTCTCTCTCTCTCTCTCTCTCTCTCTCTGCTTGGTTTGTTTTCCTGGATTTCCCTTTTTTCCACTCTTGATAAGAAGAGCTGCTGTTTCCATGTCCAACACGAGAGCAAATGACTCGTTGGACAACCTCAAGACCCAGCCAGGTAAACGGAAGCCCAAAGCCTCCTGACACCCTGGATCGGTGACAAACTGAGAGGCCCCAGGGGGCAGGAAGAGCGACAAGCCGACCTGCGCATCCAAGGGGCTCTGGATGGCTGCTTCTCGGCGCTTATTGGAAGTTGTTCCCATGATGGCAAAGAAAAACCCGACGTGCGGTGCCAGGGTGGAGCCGATTCCCTCCTGGTGAGCCGAGATCTTTGTGGGACCGACTTGCTTGTCTTGCAAAGACAAAGCTTTGAAGGACTCCGCAGACACAATGTCTACAAGAGTAAGAGACCATCAGAGTTTAGAAATAACTAGCTGCTTGTTGCATGCCCTCTCCTGGGCTTCCATTCCTTTAAAATTTGTGTTTTATTTTTTGCAAGGAGAGAGAGAGAGAGAAAACTCCACACCCATGGGCTATTTTATGCGGTTACTGAGGAATCGAACCCAGGCCGTCAGGCTTTGCAAGCAAGCACTTGAACCACTGAGCCACCTCTCCAGCTCCTATGCTTCCATTCTGGAGTGTTCTTGGTTTCATTGAGCCTTCACAGGAACTATGGTCGGTGTACTGACTGACATGATCTTACTGATTTGGAAACTGGGAGTTTCCTCACAGAGTAATAAGCAATGTCTTGAAAATCCACACATAGTAGCCGAGAAGTCTCTCCCTGTCGCGTCCTCACCTGCAAACCAAAGGACTCCTTCCCCGGTTCACCTGTCTACACACTGTTTAATATTTTATTTGACTTGAGAATTTTGCAGTGCTGGCACATCTCCAGCCCTTAAGAGACATAGTCTCATATTTAGGGTCAATATGTTAAGACCCTAAAATATGTGTGTTGCTTAAAAAATACATATCTGTAACAAAAAAGATACAGAAATGTAAAGCTAAAACTGTTGTTGGAGAAATTCATACAATCTAAAGAAAATAAAGTTGATATCCTATAAAAGGAGGCCAGAGAGATGGATCAGTGGTTAAAAGAGATTTTGAAGCCAGGAAGATGCCAGGGTGGAAAGACACCCCGATGACAGTGACATAAAACAGGGCTGGAGGGATGGCTCAGAGGTTAAGGTGCCTTCCTGCAAAGCCTATACTGGCCTAGGTTCGATTCCAGCAAGCACCTTTAACCGCTGGGCCATGTGCCCAGCCCCAGTCTCATTTTGAAAGCACATTTTAGCTGGAGTAAAATGCCAAGCATTTCTGTTGACCATCAACAAAAGCTAGAAAATAGACACGTAAATCTATATAAACATAGTTCCCTCTGAGGATAGAGATTTCTGACAATTTTTGTTATCTCATTTTCTTTATGTGTAGTTTTCCACTATAACTATACAGTAAGAGCATAGCAGAGAAATAATAAACACGGATGTGTACGTGGGCTTTTAAAGGTATCGGTGTGCTGGGGCTTTGGAGATGGGGAGGCTGCAAACTTGGACATCTCAGTGTCTCTCCATTCTCTCTCTCCCTCTCTCTCTCTCTCTCTCTCTCTCTCTATATATATATATATATATATATATATATATAACAATAGAGCAAATGGCAATGGGAACGTGGACTATGGAATTGGGCAATGATATCATATTAACATAAGACTTCCTAATATTTACCTGCTAGATTTCTTGATTTTTGCACTTAAGCGCAAAGTGAACTAAATATGAAAAGTGAGGGGTGGGGACAGAGCCGAATTTAGAGGTGGAGGTGGAGATCTGTGAGCTTTCATTTTAGAAATATGGAAAACTGAACATTTGAATTAAGATCTCACGCAGAAGGTCAACAACATAAAAATAGGAAGAAAATAATAAAGAACAAGGATAGAACTAAATATAGAAAACAAAGTGTAAATAATAAACGTGGCCGCACATCCTCTGAAAAGAGGTAGCGTATGCAAAGTGCTCAGAAATACAGTAAATACAAGGCAGACATCAACAGAATTAAGACAAGGTAAGGGATTTAATAATTCAAATAAAGAAATTTTCAATATAAAAAACACTACACTTCATGATTGTCAACTTGAAATGTTTTTGTTAAAAAAAAATGGAGAACACGCTGGGTGCGGTGGCTCACGCCTTTAATCCCAGCACTCGGGAGTCTGAGGTAGGAGGATCGCTGTGAGTTCGAGGCCACCCTGAGACTACATAATGAATTCCAGGTCAGCCTGGGCTACAGTGAGACCCTACCTTGAAAAACCAAAAGGCTGGAGAGATGGCTCAGAGGTTAAGGTGGTTGCCTCCAGAGTCTAAGGACCCAGGTTCAATTCCCCAGTACCCACATAAGCCAGATGCACAAAATGGTGTATGCATCTGGAGTTCTAACCTAGTGCACCCATTCTCTCACTCTCTCCGTATGTCTCTGCTAATAAATAAATAAAACATTTTAAAAATGGAGAATACAAAATACAAAGTTGACAAGACAAGATGGAGGAAACAAAAATGATAACGATAGATAAGAGAAGGTAGAAGGGTATTAAAGAACTCTTCTGGTTTTTGACTCTGAAATGTCCCACACAGCCTTGTGTGTTGACTATGTGGTCTCCAGCTGAGAGATTCTTTAGGATGTGGGGTCTAACTAGAGGAGGGAGGTCAGTGCAGGTGGGTCAGTGAGGTATATTGTCCCTGTCCACTTCCTGTCACTCTGTGATTCCTGCATGTCATCATCTGAACAGCCAACTTTCACCACAAACTCCTTCCACCACGATACTCTGCTCAAGCACACAAAACCAGGCAATTACAGATTGAACCCTCTGAAAGCGTGAGCCAAGACAAATCTTGTTTCTGGCAGATATTTTTGTCTCAGAGATAGGAAACTAACTGATCTATTTCATTTACCAAAAGAGATATTATGACCTAAGCAAATCTACTAAGCAACAATTCTACATATTTATGTATAGATTATTTTCATGTAATTCAGTTCCAAATAATGTGAAAATATGTTGTGATATCCAACTCATTCTGAGAGATAGGTATCATCCTCACCCACAAACCTGTGGGAAATACCACGTGAATAGATGTGTTAACACTTGTGGGTACATACACACACACACACACACACACACACACACACACACGCACACCTAGAAGCTTGCTGCAAGGCTGGGTCACATCAAGACAGTGGACAGGAAGCAGAGCACATGGGCAGGAAGTTGTCTGAGCTGTAACCTCAAGGCCTGCCTTTCACTGGCCCACTTCTTTCAACTAGGCCTCACCTCCTGAAGGCGCCACAGAGCCCAAAATGGTGCCACCAGCCACAGACCAGGAGTTCAAGCACATGAACTTGTAAGGAGCACTTCACACTCAAGCCATAATTGTGGTAAATATCAAAGTGTGAAAGCTAACAGAATAATGGTAAATAATTTATAGCTCCATGTATATGTCGCAAGCATATAAAACAGATGTCAAACTGAGAAGGGTGTTGCCTTTGCAGAAGAAAATCCATGAGTCTGGGTTTGGGAAGAAGTAAGTACATTACGGAGGTTTCTGCTTAATAAGATTGGGATGCATCTGAGGAAAAATGCTAAAATTTGATGATGAAAGCAGGTGACATTATGCACACTCATTATACTCAAGGGTGTATTTGAAGTCATTAAATTGTTTAAAATTTTCTCCCCAATATAAAATATATGTATATATATACATATATATGTGTGTATGAAACATGACAATATCATGAGTTATGCAGCTTATAAAGAAAGAACACATGTAATAAAAATGAGAGCAGTAATAAATTCAGTTTTAACTCACCAAGAAAAATATTGAAATATCCATACACCATTTTGGCTTGTCAGTTTTAAAGTTAACGGTGGGACCGAAGGGGTCATGCCCATTCACCAACAATGGAAACTTAAGACAGAGTAAATTTAATTTAGCAGTATATATGAAAAAGAAAAATAGCTTATATTTATAGCTATAAATGATACAGATCTAGAGAAATAGACAAGATAGATGACAGATAGATAGAATATAGATGTATCAAAATAAATACTTTGCCTTGGAAATTCTACTTTAAGAATTGACTTAATCAAACATAGGGACCAAAATTTGTGTGTATTTATAGCACCATTGTTAATAATAGTGATATCTTAGATATGTTAGAGTTAATAAAAAGAAAAGGCAATTTAATCAGTCATGATACAACTATAGAATGCAATACTTTTGTTATTTTAAATATTTTTCAAATATTTAATACCAGTGAAACTTGTCACTAAACAAGCTTATATGCTGTGTTCGTTATTGTATGTTTTTAAAAATATTTACATGAGAAATGATATCAAAATATCAATAGCCTTAAGTTCTGCATATAAAATTATGGATCTGTTTATGTTTTTCTTTCTGTTCTTTATTTTCCTATTTTAAATAATAAACATTTATTGACTTTATAATAGAAAAGTTATTAAAAATAAAGCATTCACCAAAATAAGCATTGGATGATGAAAGACTTATGTATAACCTAATTATGAGTGAATGTGAACAAAATTGAAAATGTGTTTATCAGATCTCAGGGGGAATTTTAATTTTCTCAGCTTTGAAGTAATTGAAATGATGACACTCTAAAAATTAGCATTTTACTGAAGATTTTTTTTAAAGGGAAAATATTTCTATCAAACATTATTAAGATCTATCATAGATAGATAATTCAAATGTGTTAAAATGAATGTCGAGATTACAAAAGATAATTGACTAAAAGACAAGACCATCCCCATAAGGGAAACACAATTGGCAGATAAACGTAGTGGGAAGATGTTACTTCTTACTAAAAATCAAAGCAATGAGAAGGAAATCCGTCTGAGGATGACAATTTACATGGTCTAAAAGAACCCCAAATGCTGAATGCTAACGCCTCATTGTGGCGAAGCTGCCCAGAAATTGACCCATATCATGTATGTATCATTTGTAACTATCCCCTTTTGCCAGAAATGTCACCACTGAGAATTCAATCTTAAGAAATAGTTTGATCAGCTGATGAGATAGCTCAGTGGTTAAGGCACCTGCCTGCAAAACCCAAGTTCAATTCCCCAGTACCCATGTGAAGCCAGATGCACAAAGTGGGGCATGCATTTGGAGTTATTTGCAGTGGCTGGAGGCCCTGGAGCGCCCATTCTCTCTCTCTCTCTCTCTCTCTCTCTCTCTCTCTCTCTCTCTCTCTCTCTCTCTCTCTCCTTTCCCTCCTTGCAAATAAATAAAATATTAAAAATAGTTTGTTCAAAATACATTAAACAGACATGTATGAAATTGTCTAAAATAAAAAAGTTTGGGAACATCTCAGAAAGATCCTTCCTCACCTTCATGACTTCTGAGTGATAAAATCTCCTAGGCTCAGTCTTTTGACCTCTTCTCTGTGGGGGAGTCTGTGGGGATACACGTGTGTGGGGGTGCACAGGTATGCCTGGATGTGGACGCCAGAGGACAATATTGAGTGCTGTTCCTTAGGGACACTCCACCTTTGTGGGCTTGTTTGTTTATTTGTTTGTTTGGACAGACTATCTCATTGGTCAGGGGCCCATCAATTAGGCTAGACGGTCTGGCCAGCATGCTCCTGTCTCTGCCCTCATTGTGCTGGGATTTCAAGTGGATTCAGGGGCTCAAACTCAGGCCCTCATGCTTATAGAGCAAGCTATTTCCCCAGCCCACGTCTTTTCTCTATCCACTTGCACTGTTTGGAGGATCTCACCTACACCCCAGACCTCTGTCCTCAGGAGGACTCTGCAGGAGGGAGCAATGGAGCAAGGGAGAGTCATTGCATGGAACGGGTGCACATATTCAGACTGGCCACACTCGTCACCGCTCACAAAGGGAAGAGATCATGCTCCTTCCTGCATTGCATGCTTCAAAATAGCAGGTGAGCAGGGAGGGATGATGGCTCAGCAGTTAAAGGCGCGTGCCTGCAAAGCCTGCTGGCCCAGGCTCAACTCCCAAGCCACCCACATGGCGCAAGTGTCTGGTATTGGTTTGCAAAAGCAAGAGGCCTTTGTGTACCCATTCCCTGACACTGCAAAATAAGTAAATAAATTTTGTTTGCTTATTTTTATAGCCCAGGCTGACCTGGAATTCACTGTGTAGTCTCAGGGTGGCCTCGAACTCAGCGATCCTCTTACCTCTGCTGCCCAAGTGCTGGGATGAAAGACATGTACCACCACACCCAGCCAAAGTTTTTTTTTTTTTTTTTTTTTTGTAATGACAGATGGGAACACTTGACAGAGTAGTGAATTCAGCGTTGCCTTGAGCAAAGTTAACTCTAGCACCCAGCACAGACTGGGAGACACGGGCTGGTCTAAACCATTTCTTGTGGTCTGCTCTGGAAGGGTCTTATCTGAAATAAAGCAGCAGCCTGACACCCCCCCACACACACACACCACACACATGCCCAGAGCCCATATTCTGAGCCTGTGATCCCTTACCTAGCAGAGAACAGCCTCGGTTTGTTTTTTCAATTTTTAAAAATCAGTGATATATTTACAAAAAAATCAAAGGAAAGTTGTAAAGTCCAACATGATATCCTATGAGGCTCATCATTTAATTACGGATACAGTTCTCTTTATTTGTCTAGCCCAGGCTGATCCCAGGCTGGCCTTGAACGCACCTCTATCCTCCTAACTCTGCTCCCCAAGTGCTGGGATTAAAGGCGTCAACACCTTGCCTGGCTGATCCAGTTTTGAAAACCAAAGTGTTTTGGTTTTCTTCTTAACTTGAGGACGATACAATTTTATTAGCTTCATTTATTTGTGCTGAAACATAGGACACCTAGATATCTACAGTTTTTCCAGAATTAGTATCAAGTCCCAAAAAGTTTTTTTTTGACGATGTACCGAACACACTGCAAAATCACATTTCTTTAGTGTCGAATGTCTGGTGTGAGTGAGAAGCATTTCCAGGAGATATGGGTGATGTGTTTGATCAAGAGAAGATCTTACCCCAGTCAACAGCCCCCCAGTTCCACCCTTGGTCATGCATTGCCTGAGCAATCTGGACAGGGACGTTTCCTTTCTAACAGAGCTAAGACAAGCAGCTCTCCCCCGGAGATGATAGGGTATCAGAAAGAAATTGTCAGGGCTGGAAGATGGTTCAGAGGATAAATTTCTTACTACACCAGCTTAGGAACTGGAGCCTGGATCTGCAGCACCCATGTTAATGCTGGGTGGATATAGCAGCTCACCTGTAACCCCAGGTGATCCCAGGGGCAGGCTGGCTAGCTGGACTAGCTGAATGTGACTCTGGGTTCATTGGGTATCTGAGAGACACTGCCTCAGTCAAGAAGTGGTAAGCAGTCAAGGAAGACACCTGGTGTCAACCTCTGACCTCCATGGGCATGTGTGTCCCCCAATCCCCCATACATAGCAGACCCTGGCTCAGGACCTTCCCCAGCCCAGCTCCTACACAGCAGACCCTGGCTCAGAGCACTGCCCTTCCCAACAGACTTGAGAGAGACAAATTAAAAGAAGGAATATTTAAATAAATATGAGTAAATATTTATAGGTATTAGTCCATGTTCAGCCTTCTCATTGTTTCTAGGCCTATGGTCAGGCAGAAGAGCATGCTGGGAGGGTGGGGAAGAGCAAAGTTGCTCACCAAATAGTGTTGAGAGAGAGAAAGAGAGAGAGAGAGTGAGTTCTCCCTTCTTTTCATGCTCCAGCCTATAGGATGGTGCCACCTGTTAGAATGGAAATGACCACCATGGAGACCACTCTGAAAGAAAAGGTTTTTAATAGGAAGAAGGGGAACCCCGAGCTCCAGGCTAGCTCCCAAGATGGGAGAAGCCCAAAACTCAGACCAAGATCTTGCTTTTAAGGTGGATGTTTAGCTTGGGGGAAGGGAACCAAGTGGCCAGTATTTTTCAGCATCAGGGAGAGCAGTGCCTCCTGCCAGACAGAGACACAGCAGGTGGGGGGTGTTATCTCCTGTTCTGGAGGAGATGTTTCTGTGAAACTTCTCCTAAGGCCACTGGGGGAGGGAACCAAGGTGTTGCCTGAATCTGGACCTAACACCACCCACATTCAGGTCAGGTCTTTCCAGACCTTCATCAACCTTCTCTGGAAACACTTCCACTGACACCCCAGAAATATGACAGACAAATCTCCTATGTACTTCCCAATCCAATACAGTTGACAATGGAGATAAACCATCAGGGAAGCTTGGCACCAATTCTCCTGGGTAGGTCTTTGCCCAGGATTTTCTCTAACGTAGAACATAACACCCTCCAGGGACAAAGACACGCTAGTCTTGAGACATGCTTCCATTTGTCTGAAGCCAGAGATAGTCTAGGCAGGGTGTTCTAGGCAACCTAACTTCAGCAAGTCACCCACAGACTCTGGTGTTCTGCTCCCAGCAATGCTAGGGCCTTTCCTACTCCACCAGCCGGTTTACTCTGGACACAGAACCTAAGAATATAATCCATTTGCTTAAATTTAAATTCTGACCAGTCAATTCATGTCAGCTGATGAGACCAGAGAGCAGATCCTGGGAGATGAGAGGTCCCATATTTTTCAGATAGAAAGGATTATATAGCAACTCACACAATTTTAACATCAAGAATAGGATGCAGAAAATATAAAAATACACTACAATAAGTCTCTTCTTTATGATTTCAGTTCACTGGACAGGAAGAGAGAAAGGGAAGGAAATCGGGAGGGAGAGGAGAAATCAAAGTGAGGAACAATTCAGTGAGTGAAACACCCATAACCGATACGTGTCATGCTGGGCACAGGGAATCCCGGTCATGGTTTTGTGCATTTAATCGTCCCCGAAGCTCACGAGGAGGCAGGTTGTTATTAAATAATCTGCTTGTTTAATGGAACTAACAAGAGAAGAGGTAGCATGGAAATCCAGTTCTCCGTGATCACAAAGTCTCTCTACCTAAGAGGCAGAGAAGGAAGGATCTCACTAATGGATCCTAATCCTGTTAGTGTTAGGATTCTGGGATGATAATTCCTTATCACTTCTCAATAGTGAAGAGATAGGGGAAGGTGTGTGCTTCCTTGGGAAACAATGCAATGGATGTGATTAGCCCAGACTGTCTGGGCTATCTAATTCCAGCATTCACCACCCTGGGGGGGGGTAGGGTCAGGGTTAGCTTGTAGATAACTAATAGCTTCATAACATGTAGATTTGTCTCTATCCTGTGAAGAATCTTTACTTTGGAAAAGGTTATAATTAGCTTCTCTCATTCCAACTTCCCTTTATTATGGGGTTCTGACTTCTCTGAACTGATTATAACACCCTTACTTGTTCCCTCCTTAATGAGTTAAGAAAAATATCCAACATCCATCCATTGTGCATCTGAGTCATAATTTTACCTTTAAAAATGATCTCCTACTGGAATTATCAAAGCGTCCCTTTGTTGCTTTCTACAGGACCCTGGGCATCTATCCCAAATAGCTTCCAGAGTAATTGGATGTCCAGTGATGGCTTCAGTTAAGACTTTGGTATCTTTGTTTTACTCTAACCACTTCCTGTCAGACACTAGGTTTCATGGGCCTTTGCGCTGGTCTCCTTCTTTCGTCTGATCTTTACTCCTTACTGGGATAAAACTGTGGTTAAGCTTGGTGTGGTGGCTCATGTCTTTAATCCCAGTACTTGGGAGGCTGAAGTAGGAGGATCGCCATGATTTCAGGGCCAGCCTGGGCTACAGAGTGAGCTTCAAGTCAGCCTTGGCTACAGTGAGACCCTGCTTCAAAAAAAAAGCCATGGAAATAAAAATAGAGCAGGGCTTAGTGGCACAATCCTTTAATCCCAACACTCGGCAGGCATAGGTAGCAGGATCACCATGAGTTCAAGATCACCCTGAAACTACATAGTGAGTTCCAGGGTAGTCTGGGCTAATATATATATTAGACTGAGCCCCTCACTTCTTCAACCTCTCATGGTCTATTGTAGGACTATCTTTATTAATGGCTGAGAAATGGATTAAGAACAATTGTTTTAATAAAAATAATAAATACCCAATATATGAATGCAGGAGCATGACACAATTCCATTTGAATAAATATTTTATTTATTTATTTAAGAGAGATAGAAAGAGGTAAATGGAGAATGAGCACACCAGGGCCTTAACCACTGCAAACAAACTCCAGATGCATATGCCACTCTGTGCATCTGGATCTACATGGGCACTGTGGAATTGAACTCTCTGGTCCTTAGGCTTTGCAGGCAAGCACCTTAACCACTGAGCCATCTCTCCAGCCCACAATTCCATTAAAAAAAAAACACATGAAAATTTCACAACCAATTCTTACTCCACTTGGCAGCATTATTTTTGCTGTTTCGACTTTGGCATCCAATAAACATTGTTCAAGTATCTTTCCACCACTTCCCACAATGAAGATTTGGACAATTCCATAATCTGCTTTCTAGTTTAAAGAGCTTAAAGGGGTGATCATGCCCGCATCAAGGATTCTCCCTGAAGTTCAAATGAGAGCACACAGGGAGTGTGGCATTGTGCAGAGGCTTCAGAAGCTGTCCCATAAATTGCTACCCCTGGTGTCTCGGCCTGCCTGAGATTCAATGACTCACCATGCCAGCTCTCCAGAACTCAGAATCCATTGCAGAGAATAAACAGAATGAATGGGAATTAATTCCTGGTTTCTTGCAGTCACAAACTCCGTGTACTAATCCCAGAGAGCTTCTCTGAAAAAAAAAATATGTGATAAGGGAAAAATATATACAGCTCTCACTTCAATCAGTGAATAGCAGGAAGAATAGGAGATCGCTTTTTTTTTTGGAGTCAAATATGAGTGACCATGGCCCGGAACATAGATTCTTTTTTTAATATATATTTATTGTCCATAATGAGTTACATTATTTAGTGGGCAAACAATGAGTTGTCATCCCCAATTTCCCAATGCCCCCCATCCCCAATCAGCTGGATATCCTCCTCCGTGGGCCGTCTGGATCAGTCCTTTGTGACAGGGGACCATGAATAGCCTAGTACTCAGCCCGGTCCTCCTGGCCCAAGTGTGTTGTTACTGAGGGGTGCCATGCCTCTGGACAGTCTCCCCCACCACGGCTCTCACAATCTTTCCGCCCCCTCTTCCGCTCAGTTCCCTGAGTCGTGGTGGGTGAGTATTAAGGCTGCTTTAATGTTGTGAGCTTAGGGGTCTTTGTGTCGAAAATCGTTAGTTTCTGTCACCCTGGCTTATCCTGTGTTGATTAAATGTCTGTGGCTGTGGGTCCCTTGTTCATCCCATCATTCTCTGAGGGATTCCATATGGATCCTCCACGATATGACTGTGGTGGCTCATCTCTTGCCAGGATCTCAGCTATCTGCCTATGGTCGGATGGTAGGATTAGATGGGCCACAGCTCTCGCTGCATCCTTTACGGAAAGAGTCCTGGCGAGGCTGCTACTTGTCCGCCATCATTCTCTGCCCCTCCAGAGCATAGATTCTTGTTACCCCAAATTCCATGTTCCACCATGGCAAATGTTTCATTAAGGCTTTATAGTATCAGATCACACAAAACAAGTCAGAAATCAAGACAGTTTTCAAATACATTGGTGGGACCATCAGGCAGGCGGGCTACAGAAAAGGGAGGAAATCTCTGTGACAGGCCTTAGCTGCTATTTGACGGCATCACAGTGTCTACATGCCAAAAAAGTGTAACTTCATAGTCACAGGATATTGAGACACACACTAAGGGGCTAAGGACCAGTAACATTCCAACCTCTCCTCATCATTGAGATTCTAATCCATCAAACTGCCTGCAGGAGATTCTTTCTGAGAACTTTGGTTCACACATGCCTTGTATTATTAAGATCAGCTGTTGCAGAAAGACATAGACTTTGTGGTCTGAACAGCTCCTCAGTCTGACCTCACACCCAGGGAGAGAAATGTGGCCCTGAGTATCCCATGGTCAGAAGCACCAGGACCTAGGAAGGGAGCCAACTGTGCTGGCCCTCCTCCCCAAACTGTGTTCTTGGTTTGTCACCATCAGCCACATTAACTCATGGCTCTATTGGTCACTGAAGAACCCGACTTGATCACCCCTTCGCCATGCCCACCTGACACCCTGCAGCTGGAGGGTGCAGGCTGAGTAGGCATATTACAAACTCTATACCCACAAAGGAGAAGACCCTCAGAAATTTCCTTCAGGGGGCCAGCATTCCCTGTTCAGAACCAGCTGAAACCTGGTAGGTCAAATCTCAGCCCCCCCCAAAAAAAAGTGTGACCAGCTTCAGGAAGAATGTCAGCTTGAAATCCAGACCCCAACCGGAGGTAGAGATAAAGCCTGCCTTGCAAACCCCGCCATCTCTGTTTAGCCAGAGGACATTCTCCATCCTGAGGACGACGTGACCACCTGGATCCTTCACCCTAGAGCCTACGTGACAAGACACAGCCTCACCTCCCTTTGTAATCCCCAAATCTGTCCATCCCGGTTGGTCCTCTGCTCTGTTGATAACCAGGCAGCTCCTGGTTTTTCTCTGAATAAAGCTTTCCCGTCCTTTCAGAGTGGTCTCATGGGGTCTCAGTCACTTTCAAACCTTACAAAACCCACTTCCTTTAGCTTCCAAGTTTAATACAAAGAGCAGCCAAAGGATCTTCCATTCTGCTGGGACTGCTAACCTAATAAAATACACGACTGGTTCTCTAGTATCTCAATACAAAACACATCCGCAGTGGTGTTGGGGGTTCGTGGCTGTAGTTTGGGTTTTTTCCAGTTGTAGCACAATCCCTGGGATCCTGATGGAGAGGGTCAAGGCCCACCCAGACCAAGAAGCCTGCAAATGAAGTTAGGACGAGATCTTGACTCCTCCCTCTCTGCTTGCACGGCTCCTCTGCAGAGACTGGGAATCGGGGCACGGGAGCTTCCGGAGACCTTGAGTCCTTATATCTAAACCACATTGATTAGGTGATAACCAGGAACAGAGTATCTCTGGGCCTCAGTTTTCTTGCCTGCAAAATGAAAAAGATAGGGCTGGAGAGATGGCTCAGCAGTTAAGGCACTTGTCTGCAAAGCCTAACAACCCTGGTTCGATTCCCCAGTATCCACGTAAAGCCAGATGCACAAAGTGGCGCATGTATCTGGAGTTCATTTGTAGTGGCTGGAGGCCCTGGCGTGCCCATTCTCTCTCTCTCTCTCTCTCTCTTTCTCTCTCTACTTGGAAAAAATGAATAAAATATTTTTAATATGGAAGAAACAGGGGCTGGAGAGATGGTGAGGTAGCTGAAAACACTTGCTGAGCAAGTGAGGCCCTGAGTTTAGATTTCCAAGAACCTGCTCACAGCCAGACACCATTGGCCTGAGTCTGTCATCCAGCAAGCATAGCACACATGTCTAATCCCACATGCCTATGGCAATGGGAAGCAGAGTCTGGAGACTCCTGAAGCTTCCAGACCAGCTAGTCTAGCATTCCCAGCTCCAAAACACCAACAAGAGAGATCCTGCCTCAAACAAGGTGGAAGGTGACAGCCAACATTGACATTGTCCTCTGACCACCACATGAATGCCATGGTATTTGCACGTCCATGAAAACACACACACACACACACACACGTACATATACATACACACACATACACACAAACACATACACACATACACACACATGCACATACACACACATACACACAGACACACGTGAGCACACACACACACACACACACGCACACGCACACATACATCACGGAACCAAAGCCAGGAAGAAATAATCCCTACCTTTGTTCTGATCATGGCTTCATCTTCCCATCCCTCCGCTTACACAGCTAGTTGGAGACAGTTGAGGCAAAGACACGTACGTATTCACTAGTTCCATAACCTTGGACGATTAAAATGGTCAAATTACCTCCTTCTTTCAAATAGACTAAAATATGCTCTGCAATCTTGTTTTCACTTTCTTTGTTTACATGTTCTGCTCTGTTTCCTCACGTAGATAAAGGAGAGGTTAAACTCCAGTTCAGTTCTTTGCCAAAGAAGTACATGTACCAAGCAGCCCTCGAGCATGAGTGTTCTCTGCTTGCTTTGCTGCATTCAACCTGATTTTTTTTTTTTTTTGCCAGATTCCCACCTAGGGAAAGTCTGTCTCCGGACAAGTCAGTGACCCAATAAAAGCTTGATCAGGGGGCTGGAGAGATGGCTCAGCAGTTAAGGCATTTGCCTTCGAAACCTAACAACCCAGGTTTGATTCCCCAGTACCCACCTGTCAGCCACATGCTTCTGGGATGAATCTCCAAACCAGGCACAATTTTGGGGAGGAAAGTATTTATTGAACTAATCAATCCAGGGGAAGTTAAGGAAAAAGTTGGTTCCCTTTCCCAGAAGCAAGCAGAGAGAGAAAAACCCACCACCAACACCTCAAGCAAGCAAGCACACTGTAACACTGTAACTCACAAAATGGCAGAATTGCCAGACTGGGGTTCTGGCTGCAGTTTTGCAAATGTATCCCCTAGAATTTTGCATCCAGTTTAGAAAGGGTCTCATGACCCCAGGAGGCCAGGCCAACGTGACACTTCCTCCAGCCAGAAGCCTGGAGATAATTAACAATTTTAATAAACCATTGATTCTATTGGGGGACATCTATTCAAACCACCACACCACCTAAAGCCAGGTGCACAAAGTAGCGCATACATCTGGAGCTCCGTTGCAGCAGCTGAGGCCCTGGTGCACCCATTCTCTCTCTTTCTTCTCTCTCTTTCTCTTTCTCTTCTTGCAAATAAATAATTTTTGTAAAAAAAACTTGGTCCTTCCCCCACCCCAGAATCACTCCAGGCAGCAACCTGGTTCCAGGCAAGAATAAGAGAGGGTAGAAGCATTTCTCGATGGCATGATCCCATAAGCTCTGGAAGCTTTAATTTGTTGGGTTTTTTTTTATAACAGTGTTTTTAAAAATTCTTTTATATTTACTTGCAAGCAGGGAGAGGGAGAGAAGAGAGACAAGCAGAGAGAACGGGCACACCAGGGTCCCCAGTCGCTGCAAATAAACTCCAGATGTGTGGGCCACTATGTGCACCTGGCTTTATGTGGGTCCTGGGGAATTGAACCCAGGTCGTTAGATTTTTGCAGGCAAGTGCTTTAATGGCTGAGCCATCTCTCCAGCCCTGGAAGCTTCCTTTTGAAGGGGGTGGTAGGGGAGAGGTGTAGGAAAAGTGCGAGCCAGCCCTGTAGGAACCAAGGGCTGGGGTGTCAGAACTGACCTCTGACTCGGCTGTCCTGATGCTCTCTCTCTCGACCTGGTCCTAATGTGATACTGCTTTGTGCCATTGCTCTCTGTTGTGTGTGTTTGTGTGTGTGCATGGTGTGTGTGTGTGCATGTATGCACGTTCATATGTGTGTAGGCATGTGTGTGCACGTGTGTGTGGTGGGCAGAAGTTGACATCCAGTGTTTTCCTTGGTCACTCTCCACCTATTTATGTTTGTTTTGGGTTTTTTCAGGGTAAGGTCTCCCTCTAGCCCAGGCTGACCTGAAATGCACTATAGCCTCAGGCTGGCCTCAAACTCACAGTGATCTTCCCACCTCTGCCTCCTGAGTGCTGGAATTAAAGGCATGCACCACTATGCCCAGTTACTTATTCTTTTTTAAAAAGTTTGATTTATTATTTATTTGCAAGCAGAGAGAAAGAGAGAATGAGCATGCCAGGGCCTCTTGCCACTGCAAACAAACTCAGACACATGTGCCATCAGCTCTCTCTGGGTACTGGGAAATTAAACTGGGGCCACCAGGCTTTGCAAAAAAGTGCCTTTAACCACTGAACTATCAGTCCACCACCCTGCCCCCCTTATTCTTGAGACAAGGCCTCTCACAAATTCAGCTAGACTTGTCAGCAAGCCCCAGGAATTCCCTGTCTCCTTCTCCCTAGAACTTGGATTATAGACGCATGCCACCACACCAGGCAGTTTGACATGAATTCTTGGCATCTAAACTTGGGTTGTAAGTATTTTGCCCACTGAACAATCTCTCGGCCCTGGGTCAGTTCTTAATCTCTTAAATCTCAACTGTAAAGTGAGAGAAAAGTGCCCACCCCAGTGCCATTGTGAGACTACCGGCAGGGGCCACCATGTGTGAGCTCCTTATCTGTCCAAATACATCTCTCAGAGGCGATGATGGCTCTTTCATTTCATGGGACAGAGGACAACCTGGAGAGAACTCATGGACGTCCTCCAGGTTCCAGGCCTAGATGTTGATTCTATTTAGGGCACGAATCTGCAACTTGTCCTTCCTCTGAGCTCCCCAAAGGAGTCTGATCCTTGTATTTTTGTTTGTTTGTTTTTTTTGTTTTGTTTTGTTTTTGAGGTAGGGTCTCGCTCTAGCCCAGGTTGACCTGGAATTCACTCTGTAGTCTCAGGCTGGCCTTGAATTCACGGCGATCCTCCTACCTCTGCCTCCCCAGCACTGGGATTAAAGGCGTGTGCCACCACGCCCGGCTGATCCTTGTATTTTTGAAACACTGTTTCCTGTCCTTGTCTCCTTTTTGTTAAACTGTAATACTGTTGTATCAACCCCACCACCATCACCACCATCACCACCACCATCACCATTTTGCCTTCCTCTCTTGGGATGTCATTTTCTCTGTGCTTCTTTTTTGTTCATTCCCAGGGTCATTTTCTCTGTGGCGTCTCACCTCCTCTGGCAAGGAGCTCTTGCCTCTGCTCCCAGCCTCAGGGACAAGCCTTCCCTTCCTGATCTCCTCAAATCCCAAGAGACTGTCTTTCCAGTCCCAAGAAGGTGGAACGCTCCATCTCCCTTCCCATCCTTTTAGAACATTTGTGCTGAGCCAGGAAGTAGCACGTGGTAGAGCACCTGCCTTGTGTGTCAGAGGCCCTGGGTCAATGCCCAGCACCCCAAGACAGGACACAGCACAGGACATTTGTGCCTTGCTGGTCTTTGGTGGCTTGCTCTGAGATCCTTCGTTTCAGGAGGACAAAGCTGTGTCCACTTCTTTCTCCATTGTCCCTCTTGAGTGGGAGAAAGAGCAAGGGGGGAGGACATGTCAGGGATAAAAGCAAGCTGATATCTCAAAATGTCTCAGGTGCATTTTGTAGGTGAGACTATGGAAGTCCTTAGGGTTTAGTCAGATCTTACACAGCTCATAAATAGGAGAACCAGGTATCTATGCTCTGGAAGCCTGGGGCTCATGTGCTAGGATCCTCTCACCTCCCAAGAGTCTCTCTAGCCAGCTTCGAGGAAACACAACAGAAGTTGTACCTGCAGACCACCAGAGGGGCCAAGGGAAGAGCTCGGTCACTAAAGGGCTTGCCTTGCAAGTATGAGATCTTGGAGTTTGAGACCCTAGAAGCCACATAAAAACAAATTGGGTGTGGCGGTGCACGCCTATAATCCCAGTGCTGGGGAGGCAGAGATAGGAGGGTCCCTGGGACTTGCTGGCTAGCTCGCCTAATCTAATCTCTCTAGGACAGTGAGAGATCCTGTCTCCAAAAAGGTAGGTAGTACCTGAGGAGCCACACCTGAGGTTATTCTCTGTCTTCCACACCTGCACATAAACATGTACAACAGAGAGAGAGAGAGAGACAGAGAGAGAGAGAGAGAGAGGAAAACAGCCATCAGTAGAACTTGATGGGCAGGAAAAGCTTCAGTGGAGGTGGAAGCTGACCACACCCCCTGGGAGGGGACAGACACCTTTGTTATGGTCCAGATTTGTGTGAGATTGTAGTACAGGAGGAATTGAGGGTGGGGCAGATTAAGGAATATTACAAGAGCTGGAACAATGTGGACCATCCCGTCCCCTACAGAAAGTGGTAAGAAATTGTTGTGGTCAGCTTTGTAGTTGCTGTGCAGAAAGAACCCAAGCAAAAGCAGCTTGTGGAGGAATGGGTTTATTTGGCTTATGGACTCGAGGGGAGACTCCATCCTGGCAGGAAAAATGATGGCATGAGCAGAGGGGTGGACATCACCTCTGCCACAGCACTGGAAATAGTGGCAGGAAGGTGTGCCAAATACTGGCAAGGGGAAGCTGGCTTATAACCCCATAAGCCCGCCCCCAACAACACAGCTTCATTGAAGTTGTAAAACCCAAACTGCCATCAGCTGAGGATCGATCTATCAGAACACATTCATTGGTTTGTGGGGGACACCTGGATCAAACCATGACAGAAATGTACTGAGGGGTAAAGATTCCGAGGCACTTGAACTCACTGGTACTTGGGGGAGTTGGTCCCCAGAGCATGGTGAGGATTGGGAGTGGTTACTGACAGCAGCCAGAAGAGAAGAGAGGAGAGCAGACTCAAGGGAGAGAACCCCAAGGCCAGCAGTCAAATGTTAGGTTTTAGGTGTTAGCTTTATTGGGAAAGAGAAGCGGGTCTTTCAGATGTCTCTGCAGCTGCAAACAAACTCCAGACACAGGAGCCAGGTTGTGCCTCTGGCTTTATGTGGGCACTGGGAAATTGAACCTGGGCCAACAGGCTTTGCAAGCAAGCACTTTTAACTGCTGAGCCATCTCTGCAGCCTCAAAATTCACAGTTTAAAAAAAGTCTCTACTTGGTCTCCAATAACCCTGATATACCAACTCTTCTCTTTCCATTGTTCTTGGTGCATATGTGTGTGTGTGTGTGTGTGTGTGTGTGTGTTTATTATGTCTGTTGTCTATTTGATAGCTTCTCTCACCCTCACTGGTAGGTAAAGTTTTTAGTCTATTTTGATCACTTGTCTATCTCAAATGTTTAGAACCCTCACACACTCACATTCTCGTTTTACCACATATTTTAATACATAGATGGCAAAATGAATAAGCTATAAATAACACTGGCAACCTAAAGACAATGACAATAGTCATCTATGGTGGCTTTTTTCCTGCCTGGTTTTACTGAGTGGCCTCACTTCTCCATCCTTTACTGGGCTGAGCATTAATTAACCCAGAGGGGGAAAGCTCGTTTACTCTGGGTGCCTCTCAATGAGATGATCTTTGCTTCTTTCTTACACTTCTTCCTGGCTTTCTCCCCTCCCTAGCCCTCCCCATTCTTTCAGCTCTAGAAACGTTGTCCTGCCACATTTGGGCCACAGGCATAAGCAATGTTGCTGAACTCAACGGGGGATGGAGTCCCTGGGATGGGGGAGTCTCAGTGTAGGACCTGCATTTTGAAAGACTGTCCAGGAACTGCATCCCCTTCCCAGGGCTGAATTGGGAGACTTAGGCAATGCAGGAGCCACCGACCCCTGACCTTTGACAGAATTTCCAAACATACCATGTTAACATTTAGTTCATTGATTCCAAACCATGACTTTGGCTCAAGAAGGTAAAAACACCCAACAACATAGTTTCTATCCAAACTGTGTCAAAAGACACTTTGGAGACTGGGTCGTTTTTGGTACTGCGGATTATCAGATTTGGATTGGGGGAAGCCAGGAAAGTGACAAACGCTAGATATCAGGTTAATGATTAATGTTTAATGAGAGTCTTCCCTAACTGTCTGTAGGCATTCTGGTCTCTAGCTGCAGAAATTAGCAAGAAGACCTCAGACCCCAGGTGACGCAGGAGAAATGGGAAGCCCCCTGCAGGTCCCCGTTTTCTTAGCTTTATGCATCTTTCTTCAATCAAGTACCCACGGGCAAAGCCTGGGACCAGGTAAGAAAAGAACCTTTGCTCTAAGACGAGCATGGATTTTTGTTCCTTAACTGTGTATCTCCGACACTGACTATATGAGTTGGAACTTGCTTCAGAACCTTCCAGATAGTTCTTTTGGTGCCACCCCAAGTTTCCAGAGCCACTTTGTAAAGGGGACCAAATGTGGACAAAGCTTTTAAAAAAAAAAAAAAAGCACCTGCAGCCAGCAGCGAAGTCTGTGGAGATGTGATTTGGATGTTGGGTGCTGAGATTTCTTCAGTGGAGAAAGACCTAGAAGATTTGGGATCTTTCTAAGAGTTAATTTGGCATCTAATTGCACTCAGAAGCACCGTGTATGGTGAAATGCTGTCTCGTTGGGGTTGTTGAGCTGCTTCAGTTGGGTCTGAAGTAACGCTTCTATTGCACTGTTTGTCATCTTTGGCTTTCTGGCCAAGTTGAGCCCTGGGCACTCATCTGTCTTGTCTGTGACTGCAGGAACTCTACAGGTGACCAAGTACAGGCACAGATCAGGTAGATGGGTCCAGGATCCTGGCTGGACAGGCTTCAGATCAATAAATGGTGGAAATGAAATGAACTGAATAATTCCACCAAATTGGACAAATGTTTAAAACTTTGTTTTTGTGCTTGGTATTGTTGGAATCTGCCAATGTGTGGTGAAAGCTTAGATTTCGCTTAAGCATTCATTCATTTATTCATTTATTTATTTTGAGACAAGGTCTTACTATGTAGCCTGGGCTGACCTCAGATTTGAGATCCCCCTGCCTCAGCCTCCTGAGAGCAGAGATCACAAGCCTGCACTACCACACACAAGAGAGCTTAGATGTTTTTTTGTCCCTCATGGTTATGCTTAAAGAGATTTCCCAAAACTTTGACAGTTGGAAATATACTAACAGGGCATATGCCTGAAAATTCCAGAAATTTCTTCCCCTTTAAGAAAAATAACTTTTTTATCATTTTCTATGCTAGGTCAGTTACTTAATATTAATAACTACCAGTCACTGAGCATTTTATGTGCCAAGCACAAAAAAAACTAATTATTTCCCATACATCATCTTATTCGTAATGCCCTGTCTAAAATGTCCCTTGTATAAAAACCAGTGAAATTGCTGGTGACGTTTATTCGCTGGATTCACAGTGATCCTGCTAAAGGGCTGTCCCAGCCTCTTGACCCAGAATAATGTATTTGTTTGACTTTTTATTGAAGTATAACATATATCTTAAAAAGAACTAACAGGGCATAGTGGTTCACAGCTGTAATCACAGCCTTCAGTCTAAGTTATAAAGTGAGACACTGAGAAAGAAAGAAAGAAAGAAAGAAAGAAAGAAAGAAAGAAAGAAAGAAAGAAAGAAAGAAAGAAAGAAAGAAAGAAAGAAAGAAAGAAAGAAAGAAAGAAAGAAAGAAAGAAAGAAAGAAAGAAAGAAAGAAAGAGAGAGAGAGAGAGAGAGAGAAAGAGAGAGAGAGAGAGAGA
>PVHP010024518.1:0-26363 GCA_004024765.1 Zapus hudsonius | reverse complement strand
TAGGCTTCCTTTAATCTTTCTAGAAAGGCTGAGGGGGATTCTTCTGATCCCTGCATGACTTGCTTAACCTGTGCCAAATTCGTGGGGCGTCTCGCTGCCCCATGGAGACCCGCTATGAGCAACTGGCGGTAGACACGTAGGTGGTTCCTACCTTCATCCGTGTTAAAGTCCCAATCAGGACGTTCCAGGGGGAAGGCTGGCTCAATTTCATTTGGCAGTTGGGTAGGGCGACCATTGTCTCCTAAGGCGTTCTTTCTGGCCTCCAGAAAGACCCTCTGCTTTTCTTCTGAGGTCAGCAGTGTCTGCAGCAGCTGCTGACAGTCATCCCAAGTAGGCTGGTGGGTAACTAGAATAGACTCAATCAGGGAGGTTAGCATAGAGGGATCTTTAGAAAAAGGAGGGTTATTATTTTTCCAGTTGTAGAGATCAGAGGCAGAGAACGGCCAGTATTGGGGCCGGCCATTTGGCCCCGTTCTCAATGGGAGGGCTTGTGAAGTACTGGAATCCGCCGACTGTTGATGCTGCTCTCGGCGTCCCCGTAATTGTCCCGCCATGGGTGAGGGGGCAGGTTCAGCAGTGGGAACGTTTGGGGGTTCAGCTACCTCAGCTTCCCCATGGTCTTGGGGTTCCTGGTACGGAGGTGGCTCTTCCGTGAGCAAGTCTACCAGGAGGTTATCTCCGGGCGGCAGGACCGGAGGCTTTGGTTTCGTTTTCTGCTTCTGAACTTCTTCCTCCTGTAAAGGCTTGGTTAGGGTTGGGTACAGGGAAGATCGGGGTGACCGGTGAACGGGGGAAGGGAGAAGGGGAGGGGTCAAGGCTGGAGCGGACGGAGAGGTATTGAGGGGAGGATTCAGGGTAACAAACGGCTTGACCCAAGGAGGGGGGTCATAGGCCAATGTTTCCCAGGTGACAATGTAAGCGACCTGGTCAGGGCGCCCACGGGGGCCAGGATCCATTATTCTAGCCTTAACCTGTGAAATAATGTCCAGATTAAAAGTCCCATCCTGCGGCCATCCTACATTGAAGGTGGGCCACTCTGACGAGCAGAACGTGACCCAACGCTTCTTGCGGACGTCCACAGACTGATTGTTGGCAGAGTTCTGGACGTCCCTCCAATGCTGCAAAGTTAAACTTAGAGGGGTGACAATAGATTGACCCATAGTCTCAAGAACAGTAAGGGCAAGGACGGACCCCACAAACAACAGACAAATACCAAGACAGCACAATCTCGCAGCGTGGCTTCGGAGTAAAACCGAAAGCAAATGTTCAGACGGAGACAATGAGAGTCCGGATCTCTCGTCTCCCAGCAGAACCACGTACCCCTCGTACTGCGGGGGAGCCCCAAACAGCCCAATCTTGGTAGGGTTCTCAGAATTCAGATGGGCCAAAAATCTGGCCCCTGACACCACTGGGACATCTCCCAGGGTTGCGGTTGGGAGTCCGAGCCCGTCAGCTCCTCCACGGGTCCGCCAGATTCAGAGCGACACGGCCGGGTCGTACGAGCGCAAGCGCCAACACAGAGACACAGAATTCACATAGAACAATGGCTGGCCAGCTTACCTCCCGTTTGTGGGTCGGTGGTCCCTTGGCGGGGGTCTCCAAATCCCGGACGAGCCCCCAAGTGAAAGACCCTCACTCTGGAGTGCCCTTTAATCTGGGGAGACCCTCCCAAGGATCAGCGAGACCACTTCTGCGGATGCAAACAGCAAGAGGTTTATTCAGATACACAGGTACCTGGGGCGACTTAGTCTCTGGGAGGACTAGCGCGCCCACAGGCTGGGGTGGGGGATTTTTATAGGGTGAGGAGGCAAAAGCGCAGGTACAGAAGCGAGATGCATGGTTACAGGGTTATGATTGGCTGATTTAAATGGGGCTAGGGTTTGAGTCGAGGGCAACCTGTGGTTTTTCCCGGTAATCGGATATGTTTGCTGACTTGACTCTATCTGTGGTAAGAACTGCTTACAAGGACACTCGTGGTTTTCTGGTGTTCAGATATGCTTGCTGACTTGTCTCTATCTAGGGTAAAAATATTTTTCCAGAGCCCCAAGTTCCCTGTTCTGTTGCCAGATGGCTGACCACAGATATCCTGTCGGGCCCCATACCCCTGTCTTCAAGTTGAATTTTCCTGTCTCCTGGACTCTTAATATTGCTTACTAAGTCAAACCTTGCAAAATGGCGTTCCTGCTGCTAAGCTGGGGCTGGGGTCTTTCACTCATAGAGCTGGTTTACTTCATGGAAAAATTTCACTTCTCCATATATTAAGAGGGATAGCTTTTCTGGGTACAGTATTCTAGATTGAAAGCCATACTTCTTTAGGCCCTGAAAAGCATTATTCCAAGCCCTTCTGGCTTTCATGGTTCCTAATGAGAAGTCTGAGGTAAGTCTGATGGCTTTTCCTTTGTAAGTTACGGTTTGCTTTTCTCTAGCAGCCTTGAGTATTTTCTCTTTGCTTTCTATGTTAGGCATCTTAATTACAGTGTGTCTTGGAGAATTCCTGTTTATGTCCTGTCTGTTTGGAGTCCTCCGGGCCCCCTTGAAAGTTCTGTGGGTTTTTTCTTGTTAGAGAGGGAATGTTTTCTTGAATAATTCTGTTGAAGATATTTCCTATGCCCTTAGCCTGGGCTTCTTCTCCCACTGGAATCCCAATGATTCTAATATTCTTTATCGTATCCCATAGATCCCTCAAATTTTGCTCACTTGATTTCTTAAATTTATTGAAACCTATGACATCCTTATTAATTCCTCCTGTCTTGTCCTCAATTTCAGAGAGTCTGTCCTCCAGATTGTCAACTCTGGGACTGATTGATTCAAGGGAGGTTTTTCACAACTCCACTTCATTTTTGGTTTCTGCTATAATTTTGTTTATAGTCTCCAATTCTTTGATGAGATCCAATTTCCAGTCTATTTTGCTTTTCCTTTGCATTCCTGAAAATCATTTTTAAGTTTTCTTATGTCTTTATCAAATTTAATCAATTGATTATCTAGCTCTTCCCTTAGTTGATTTATCTTCAATTCATTTAATGTGTTTCTGAATTCATTCATATTTCTCTCCATTAAATTCAGTCTGAAGTCTATGCTTGACTTGATAAGCTTCATCTCATTCATGTCTTTTCTCAGAATTTCCATAGAGGCTATCAACTGCTTCATGTTTGCATTGCAGTTGTGGTCAGGAGTCATATTATTCTGTCTTTGGGATTGTATATTTGCTACCTCTACTTCTTTGCCACTTTCATGTTCCATAGTGGGACTAGGGGCCCTGAGTTTGGGGAGTTTTCGTCTTTGATTTCTGTGGGTTTTTTTCCGTTGGTTTCTGCCCATATCCAGGTAGGGGAGTGGGACTCAGGCATCCTCATGAGTGCTTTTCAGCCTGCTTTGCTGTGTCCTCCCTTCAGTGGCCCAGGGTCCCTGGTGCCTGCCTAAATCACCTGTGCCCTCCCAGTAGTGGCGTGTGGTCCCAGCTTTAACTGTCCTTTGCCCTCTCAACAGTGGCAGCAGTACCTGGGTATCTGCCAAAGGCCTGGCCCCGCCCACAGCTATGGTCCCGAGTGGAATTCCTGAAGCAAGCTAGGTCAGTTTACTCTAGAAGCACGTCTGCCTGTGTGTTTGGGGGGGGGTTCACAGAGAGAAGTGCGTAGCTGGCAGCGAGCTTGGCTAAAATGGTGGGATCTTGGCTACAACGGAGGGAGCTTGGGGTGGGGGATGGGTCGGCTCTCCGCTCCTCTTCGGAACAGAGAGCCGCTGGGGAACCCTGTCATGCTGGCCCAGAAGGGGGGGGGGAGGTGAAGGCCCGGGTTCAGGTCCGGCTGGGGTCCAGGGTTTGGATCCCAGCTGGAAAATCAAACCTTTACGTAGAGAGTCCTGGCGAGGTTGCTACTCGTCCAACATCATGCTCTACCCCGTCCTTCAAAATTAATTTTATTTACAACAAAGTCTTCTGGTATCTTTTGGATGCTCTCATATTTGTGTCTCTCCTGGTTTTTGAGTTTTATTCTGCATGTGGTTTATCTAAATTTATATTGAATTTGCATCCATGTCAAAATGATACTTCCCTTGGGGTTCTTGGTAATTGATACTTGGCATGGTCAGCTTTCTTTGTATTCTGCTTCTTTTGGGGCCAGTAGATGGCGCTCTCTCTCTCTCTCTCTCTCTCTCTCTCTCTCTCTCTCTCTCTCTCTCTCTCTCTCTCTCTCTCTCTCTTTCTCTCCCTCTCTCCCTCATACTTAGTATCGAGAACTAAAAACAACTGATTTTTAGTGAACAGATTACATACCTTCTGTCTATCGTAAACTGACAATGCATTCATGGAACCGTTCTGCTCAACCACTGTAAAGAAAGGATTGCTTACCAATGCATTGTTTAAAGTGTGTGTCATCCAATGCGTTTGATGCATATCTTTACAGTATTTGAATATGTCTTATTTCCAAAAGTTGTAATGTCATACTGACAGTAATTTATGGGGACACCAGATTCAATTCATTAATGAACGGGAATTATAGGATAGCCTGTAAGATATGGATGCTAAGAAGCTTAGGGTTTAGAGCAAGTTGCTGAATTCCATTATGACATTAGTTCTTTATGTTTGAAATGATGCACGTGTTATGGATCAATGGTTTGCCATGAAATGAGACAAATGTTGACTCAAAGCATGGTACAACCATCAAAGTATTCATGTGACATTTGTAAAATATTTGAGTAACAGGTACTCCTCTTACAGTACTCAAAAAGTAATCCCTAGAGGATAGTACACCAGGATAATGGGGGACCAAGGTTAAAAATCAATGGATTTGATGATTTCTAAATTCCTTTACAAATTAAGTTTATTCTAAGGAGTTAGAAAGTCATTTGGTTGATGTGTTTATTAGTTATTGGAAAAAATGAAAACATTAATTGAATTATGAAAGCATTTCATTTAGCTCACAGAAATACTCAAAGAAAAATACAGGAATACTCAGAGCAAGAAAGTTTTATATATTTTGTGGTGCATACTATTGTTCTCCAACATCGTGCTTGTACCAATCAAGGTCTATCTTCAGTCAAGGTGTTTGTGATTTGATATGGGGACTGGATTCCACCATTGTTACTACTCATGTCAGGTGACCCAAACCCTCATGCATATCTACAGATCTTGTGTTTAAAAAGTCTAATTTGCAACAGTCATTATCAAACTCTTTAGTAAATGATTAACATGTAAAACATTACTGTAATATTATTTGAGCTTTTTTTTTTAATAAGCTTCAACAGTGTTGCTATTGGTGACATCAGAAACAATGTTGTTAAGATTGGGTTTAGGATGTTTCCCATGAATTTGAATTTTAAGAACATGATAAATTAGAATTGTAAGGGAGCCACCTAGTGGATTATGCATATAGACTTGTTGCAACCTGTCTTCTCTGCCTTCTGGCTTGTATAGATTCAATTACATGTAAATAATTATATATAATTAATATAAATATATACTTTAAATGTCTATCTTTATGGTTTGATTTTATGTTTACAAAATACATTTAATGGTAATGGATTTCCAAATTTATAGATATTTGCTTGGAATGTAAATTTACATTTTATAAACAATAGTATATGCTCTCTATTATTGCCTTACTTTTAAAAACATAGACATAGATGTTAATAAGCAATGTAGGATCCCTTTGTGAGGATATAAATATATCCAAATAACTATAACATATTGTGTAATACCTACTAAAATTGCTTGATTTAAATATGAGATAACTTTAGGATTTCAAAGTAGTATCTGTGGTTAGAGAACGCAGATTCTTCTATGAAGAAGTCAGAATATAGTAGCACTGCTGTTTTTACATGCTCTTAAAATTTGAACAATCAATGTCAAATGCATTGGGCTGATTAGTACACTGCCAAATGCATATATCATGCTAATGGTATTTACAACCATCTGTTATTTATCATTCAAAAAAGCATTTTCCTAATTTCCTGCATGTTGCTTTTTTAAGGATATGATGATGAGTTAGACATCTGAGCAACATGGTTTTTCTATTATCCATATATAGAGAAAAAATAATGCATAGAAGAGCAAGAGGCTCAAATATTCGTTTTTCCAGGCACATTTTTATTATTATTTCCTATTTTTATTTTTTGGGTTTTTCGAGGTAGGATCTCACTCTAGCCCAGACTGACCTTGAATTTATTCTGTAGTGTCAGGCTGGCCTCTGTCTCTGGAGGGCTAGGATTAAAGCAATTGAAGACATGTGCCACCACACCTGGTCATATTTTAAGTAAAGTGTATTATCACAAAAACCTCTTTACAAATTTTGACATTTTAATTTAAACATAATCTACTCCAATTTACATTGTATCAATGATTATGCTGGATCATGTCACCTTCCTTATTTTCTGTTGGTTTTGTGTTTAAATTCTATCTGGTATTATTCCTTCATACAGAACATTCTACCAGTCAGGGATTCTGGAAAATAAGTGAATTGTAAGAAGATAGCCTCTAACATTCCTATATGCTGTTCCAGTGTACATTCCCTGGGCAATAACATCCTCCTAAATATTGCTGATTTTTTTAACTATGAAAGGTGATACTGATCTGACTGGGTTTACTTATACAGCAAAAGTCAAGAGAAGTAAAGGGGCTTTTGCCTATATACTTAAGGTTCTAAAACAGTTACTTTTGAGCTAATCAAAAGGGCAGTTAGGATAGGCCTTAAATGATTGCAAAGAGGACTTTCAACAAGGATTTCAGTTGTTTCTGAAGATAGAAATTCTAGAAATGAAGTAGTCTTTGAAGGCATGGAGAGGCATGTTGTGAGAAGGATTTTAAGAGGGTCATATGGCTATAAATCTCATTGGTATCAAGAAGTGTCCTCCACCTGGCATCTAACAAAAATACAAAGATCCTCAAAAACAAGGAAATAAAATTTCCCAGCATCAGCATGAGCTTGGTATAAAACCAATCCAAGAAAGCCATGGGAGAGCAAAGGACCAAGCAAAGTATGCCTGTGCCTGCACACAAGGTGCCACAGAAAGTTTAACATAATGAACTCATGCCTTTTAAAACCACTGTATGATTGTTATAATGTAATATATCACTAATTCAGGTGCTTGTTATCTTTTGCTTTGGATTAGTGTAGTAACATTGAAACTAATCTTTCACATCTCATGCATTTTCACCAAATTCTACATTCTGGAGCCATAGTCATCATGCTTAAAAACATTAAACATTCTAAAACATAATTCCCATGAGGTATGTGCATTGTCTTATTCAAAGTTACATATCTAGGAGAGTAAGTACTAGCATGTTGTATAAATTCTAGAAAGATATTTTGTCTTAGGAAAATTCTATTATGCTGTATACACATTACAGTTTTTGACTCAATAACTGAATCAATATTATTTGTCCACATATGTACATGATAAAACCTATGCTGGTTTCACTTTACTTATAAAGACACTCTTCTGATGTTAGAGGTAAACTTTATGTTAACTTACTTTAATATATGGGCTCTGGAGTTAGTACACCTTGGATGCAAATTTTAACTCTACTACTTTGTATTTTTATGACCTTTGAAAGTTGTAAGACATAGATAAGCCCACATTTTCTCACTTATAAAATTTATTAGGACAGAAAGTTGAGCTCTTTTGCACAAGGTGCCATAACATTGAAAAATAAAAACAAATATTATTTCTAACCATTGTAGTCTGTTTGGAATATTAAAGAAGATAATTCATTTAACATATCTGACCGTTACTACCCTATGTAATATCAACAAGATAATAGTTAACACTATATCATTAGCTGTCCAATACTTTCTATATTTTCTTTGTTTCTTCTAGTGTATATAACAGTATACCTCGTAGCTCAATCTTTTCTGTCATGATGGAATGTAAATTACATGTGTGCTGGTTCAGCTTAACATTACACTCTTTCTATATGAACTAGAAAATATTTCCTTAAAGCTTCAGTTTGATTATCTCCAAAATGAGACTTATGGTATGTACTCACTCTGAGTATACATAAATCAGTTATGTGAAACACAAGTCCAAAATTAAAAGCACTATATGATACATATATTTCATAACATTATGAAAATCCTTACAAAACTTTCTCTTCTAGTATTTCCAATATTTTGGCTCCTAAAATTAAATTTGCTGTTATTGTTACTAATATTTAACTGAGCTTTCCTGATCTAACCAGCTAACAGATTAAAATAATGTGCATTTACTTTATTTTAGAATTTGTATTACCCTGAATTGAATTAATTTCTACTTTTTATTCTTGATACATTTATAAATTAATTTCGTATGTATAAGTAAATACGTAAATCCTGTATGTGTCAGGATTTACATAATGCTGACATAGCAACATTGCTCAGAACGGAACTGTACAAAATTCTCTCATCATTAATAAATCATATATTCAATTAATAAAAGGCAAATATGATTCTTACATTACCTATTCAGGTGAAATATCCCAAACAGTATATCATACGGAAGTGTCTGTGCTAGGCAGCCTATGACATAAACAGTATTGGCATTGAATTGTGTGTTTTCTTCGCTAGGAGTATGACTTAATCTATGCTCTAGTCATCTTCTTTTTCTAAACAAAATTCCATGTGAAAATCAATTTCTGTGTCAGTACCGCTGCCTCAATGAACACAATTTCTGTTTTAAGTTATATGGTTAAGAAGTATCAAACAATTAGACTCAATAATTTAGTCAAGTTATTTGATTATTTAGTTATTTAGTCAAGTTATTCCGTAAAGGCAACTGCTGACTGTGAAATTCACAAATCTTTCAGCAGTCTGTGTTGCTGTTTCTAATAAAGCATGCTTCTCTATAAGGAAATTTATAAATGAGTCATCATGGAAAAATCATCAGAAAGCTTAACTGAAATAAAATTATATTTGTAGGTGCCATCAAGTTATTCAAACACTAGTTCAGCTTGCAGCCTTAAAAATAAATAACTGCTCTATGATTTTATTGAGCAAGAGTGTGATAAATATTAGCACAGTCACATTCAAGGTGTGATTTGAGGGGGTGGACTGGCCCTGCTGGTAGATCTTTAATAAGAAGATTGAACTCTCTTGTTTAGCTTAGAAAATCTGTCACTTGTTTGAGCCATCACTGACAGTTACCAACAAAGGAATATTCTAGAGCTATAAACAAAAAAAATACTAAGCTCCCTTACAAATTTTATCCTTCTGTAACTTTTTTGCCTTAATTTTTGAGTTAAAGGTTACAGCCATAATATTTTTACATCAAATATTATAAATAAGCCCATGTGTGTTGCACTGATATTGTAAAATATTCATAAAATAAAAAAAGGAATCCTTCCATTAATGGAGCATAACTTGCCTTTCACCTAGAGCCATGTTCATTAGAAATTCATGCTCATATCCCAGAGAAAAACAGAGATTTTATGAGGTTTAAACAAGTAATATATCTGCAAGATGGCTGTTCCAAGAAAACAAGCAAATGAAAATGTCATTTTGCAGAAACTGTCAAAACCAGCATAACCTAATTTAGAACTGTTGCTTATTTAATAAACCAACAGTAGCCTTACAAGATAGAGTCCTGTCAGTTTTGAAGAAAAAGTATTTATTTTACTTTCACTTAACTTAGTATATCCACTAATAAGGAAAGAACTTTAGTTAGATATAATACCCAATCATTCTAGAACTTAAAGTTTAGTTGTGAAATGTTGAAGGCCTTGATCTAACTAGTCTACCTTGTTATGTCAAGATGGGAGCCCAGTTTGTATGCAGTTACAAAATAGAATTCCTTGCTTTGTGCATTGCACACAGCTCATTCTCTAATATATAAAGTGAGGGCTTGGGAAAATTGCACATTGGTTAAAAGTACTTGATTACAAAACCAGCTGGCTGGGTTTCAATTGCCCAGTAACCATGTAGAGCCAGATGCACAACAAGTGTTGCATGTATCTGTTTAAAATAGCTTTGTTTATAATAGCAAGATGATCTGACATGCCTATACTCTCTCTCTCCATCTCTCCCTCTCTCCCTCTCTCTCATACTCTCTCCTCCTAAATAAATAAATAAAAATGTAAAAATATGAACTCAAAAGATAATATGAAAGGAAAAACCATATCATTTTAATTGCATAGAAAGATTTGATGTTATATTTCAAAGACAGACTGAAAAATAATATTATCAATTGTCTGCATGTTGGCACCATAGAAATATATGGGAAGACTGTGGAGGAAAAATATGAAAACAGCTTAATGAACTCAGTTGCTAAGATGTTGGGCCTTCCTTATTGTTGAAATGGAAAGAGTGCAAAAGCACTGTGCACCAGATTTGGCTGCAAGCTGTGTTTTCTCAGAATGGTACATCCCTATTACACATGAGTATTAGAGAAAGACCTACACACCTGCTTCTGTTATTCTCAAGCTGAATGATGATTACAGAGTTTATAAATGGCCTTTATTTCCTCTCTGCTAATATTTCCTCATATGTGGGAAAAGTAGTTTATTCATCTAGCTAAATATCACTTGGAATTGTTACACCATGCAGTGAATTTTAAAAGAAAGAGAGATAATAGGTTTGGTTGACAGTTAAAGATAATGCAATGTTTTCAACAAATTTAATCATATTTCCCAGACTTTTTATTTGTTCTTCCTTCACAAGTAATTGATTAAAATTTTCGGATCCACAAGCTTGTAACATAGAGTCATACTGACACCCATTGCCATTACTTTCCTTCAGCTGTGTGATTTTTTCCCTCATTTCACTTTTATGCCCATCCATATTTACTGGTTACTCAATTTCATGAAATTCGGTGCTCACCTCCTCAACCTAAATTGAGTAAACCATTGTAAACCACAGGGTACAAACATCATTTAATGGATATCTTCAGTGATTTACAATGCTTGACATGAGCTTAAAGTCACCTGTAATAATCAGTAAAATATTGGCAGGTGCAATGCCAAATTAAGAGGCTTGACATAGACATATACACTCTAGAGAACAAAGTGCTAATGATATCAAAGGCTGATACAGCTGTCGTCAGTAGCACAAACAAACATGGTTTAGAAGTTCATTTTTACTTAATAACTTTATTATGAATAATTATATACATTGTATGAACAAACTTGTGATGGTGACCCATTTCCATCTTCTCTGTCCCTACACACTGGAGTCCTTCCTCAGTGCAAAAAACTCGATCTGTCCATAGGGTAGAAGGTTATGAACTGCACCAGAGGTAGCTATTTTTTTCTTCCTTATTTGTGCATTGTTGTTTACTGGGTTAATTTCTCTGGATATTCTCCCCCACCATGGCTCTTACAATCTCCCCCCCCACTTCCACTCAGTTCCCTGAGTCATGGTGGGTGAGTTTTGAGTCTGCTTTATTGTTGAGATCGTAAGTATCTCTGGGTCTTTGCCATGGGTTGTGTTAGGTATCGTTGGTGTCTGTCTCCATTGACCTTTCATGGGTTATCTGACTTGCTGTGGTGATTGGTCTCCTGTTTAAGTTGTCACTTTCTCACAGGTTTCATTTGGGCCCTGTGTGATAGGCCAGGGTTAGCTCATCTCCTGCCAGAAGTTCATTTTAAAATGACCAAACACAAAAGAATACTCATTGATTTTAATAACTGTTAAATTAGTAATGAAAATTATATGAAAAAGATTTTAAGCAACATGAATTTAAATGGTATTTTTTTTCTGTAGTTTAGAAAGCTTTCCTTAGAAAGATGACAACCTGACAATTTTTATATAATGTATATTCTTCCCAATCTAAGAACAGAAATGCTGATAATAAAACAAACATCTTTCTTCATGACTTGTTACTTTCCCTTGGGTGGTCTAATCTTTGTGGCAGAATGTGAAGCAGCTATTTTCCTGACAAAATGTATCCTATTTTATGTGATGGATAATTGCCAAAAATGAATGGCTTTATTTGAAAGAGTCAAGTTGTTACATAAAGAGCTTTTCAAGTACACTGCAACACTCACTTTACTGTTAATCAATTGCAAATAGAAAACAAAAGGAAAACAGTTGTGTGCATTAAGATTTTGTTACTGCTGGTAAAAATAGTGGCTTAAAACTACCAAATTAATTTTCTTACCATATATTTCTCAAGGTTAGAAATCTGATTCAAGCTTCCCTGAATTTACTGATCAAGATATAAAGATTGTTTTTCATAAACACACACATATGTATAATTTTTTTATAAAGTGGAAATTTTGCATAAATAAATCATATATTGGTACAACCATTTCCCTTTTCCATGTGCCCTTTCACTAAGGCCCCTCCTCAGTGAGATTGCTGGTATGCACCATAGGGTTGTATTATGAGTTGTGAGAGTGGCAGTCAGTCATCTTAACTGAATGGGGTGGAAATATCTCTGGATATTCCCATCTACCTTAGCTCTAAAAATCTTTCTGATTCTTCTTCCACAAAATTCTCTGAGCCATGGTAGGTGTGTTTTAAGGCTATTTAAACTCAACTACTTTACTTAACTACTCTAGTGTTGAGCTCTCAGCTTCTGTATTTCTACTTAGGCATGATTTGAGTATCCTCAGTGTCTGTCTCCATGGAAGCAGCACTCTTATTCACCTTGTCAGTTCTACTGTGGTTTCACCTGGGCACTGGCTGATGTGTGAAGGGTGTTTCATCTTCTCAGTTTTAGATGCCTTCTGAATAAAAAAAGGGAAAAAAAAAGAAAAAAAAAGTTTCACCTGCTTAGAGTGAGATCAGCATAGGTTAAATGTGATAAGCATTGTTAATTAAGAGAGATATTGAGCCAGGTGTGGTGGCACACACCTATAGTCCCAGCACTTGGGAGTCAGAGGTAGGAGGATCACCATGAGTTTGAGGCCACCCTCAGACTACATAGTGAATTCCAGGTCACCCTGAGCTAGAGAGAGACCCTACCTCAAAAAAAAAAAAAAGATAACCAAAGAGAGAGAGAGAGGGAGAGAAGGAGAGAGAGAGAGAGAGAGAGAGAGAGAGAGAGAGAGAGAGGGAGAGAGAGAGAGAGAGAGAGAGAGAGAGAGAGAGAGAGAGAGAGAGAGAGAGAGAGAGAGAGAGGTGTCTCCTTTCTTTTGGCTAAAGACTAGTGGGAGTTTCTTGTTGGGTCCATGATCTTGGTCTCCATAGAATTCTGACTTGGTCCATTACCTATTATGAACTGAACAGCTATAAACATGGTTGAACAAATATTTCTGCAGTAAAGAGTGAAATCTTTAGGGAAGATGGCCAATAAAGGAATGGCTGGGTCAGGTGGTAGCTCTATTTTCATACTTTTTAGGACTCTCCATATTGATTTCCATAGCTCTTTTATAAGTTTCCACTCCCACCAACAGTGAACGATAATGTCTCATTCCCCACATCCTCACCAACATTTATTTTCAGTTGATTTTTTCATTGCCATCCTGACTGGAATAAGGTGGATTCTCATAGTTACTTTAATTTGCATTTCCAAGATGGTTAAGGATGTTAAACATTCTATCGTATAGCCATTTGTATTTCTTCCATTAAGAATTCAGATCTCTGCCTCATTTATTGAGTGGATTGTTTGGTATCTTATTGCTTAGGATTTTGTGTGTGTGTGTGTGTGTGTGTGTGTGTGTGTGTGTGTGTGTGTGTGTGTGCTTGTGTTTCTTTTTTGTTTAGTTCTTTGTATATTCTAGATATTAGGCCTCTGTCATATAGCTGGTGATGATTTTCTCCCATTCTCTGGGAGGTCTGTTGGCTCTGTTTATGGTATGTTTGTCTATACAAAAGCTCTTTAGCTTCATGAGATCCCACTGGTTGAGTTTCTAGAAAAGAATCTATTTCTTTGTCCTTTCCAAATGCTAGCGATTTCTTCCATCCCTATGCCTTTTGGCTTACTCCCTTTCTCAAAGTCAGCAACATTATATCTCTGTGATCATTCTTTAGTAATCATATCCTCCTGCTTCTCTTTTTTTTTGTTTCTCCATGCTAAGAAGACTTATGCTAAAATTGGCAACATCTAGGTAATCAAGGCTTCCCATTCTTTTTGTATGCCATCTACATAACAACATTAGTTGCACTTGCCAATGGAATTCCTCTTTCTCTGGTAGAATAACATAAGTATAGATTCCATGAATAAGTCTGTATACCTTATTTTTTGGAGGTTAGATTATTCTTTGTATCACCTAGTGATATTCAGGCATATAAATACAATCGTTTACATAAGTGTGCCTATGAACACAATCACCAGGGAAGCAAATTAGGTACATTTTACTTTTTAACTTTGGCAATAGGTTTTTACCTATAAAATGAAAGGAAATCAATGCATTTAAACAAGGTAAACTCTAAATCATGTTGAGGTCCTGAGATTGCCATGTATATAATTTATGAAGTTTGATTATATAATCAAATTTCATAAATATAAACACATATATAGAAAGATATGCATAAATACATATTTTTTTTAATTTCATGATAAGGTATTTAAAATTTCTCAATCACAAGTAATACTCTATGATACTATATAGAAACAAATTCCAGAATATTATTCTATATTTTATGACTAAAAGTGGAGAATTGCTATCTCTAAATTTTCTCTCTAAATTTCTTCCACTACCAATTATAAATGTCTCTTCAAAGGTATATTCCATAAATGAATACAAACTGTCCTTTCCATATTTTGTCATATGATAGCACTTTTCTGACCCAATTCTAAGTTCCTGTGTTGAGGAATTGTAAACAAGGTGACAACCTCTCTCTTGCAGAATTTATTTGGCATTATTGCATAAAGTAAACATGAAATTTGATGTTTGGTGCAGAAGCATTTATATTTCTTTCAGATTTGAGTTATGTTAGTTGGGATAGATATTAGGGAAATTGAAACTACTAGAATTATAGGATATAAGGCCATATTATTTTTTTATTGTCCATAATGAGTTACATTGTTTAGTGGGCCAACAATGAGTTGTTATCCTCAATTCCTCATTACCTCCCCTCCCCATCTCCAGTCAGCTGGATATCCTCCTCCATGGGCCATCTGGATCAGTCTTTGTGGCAGGGGACCATGGATAGCCTAGTATTCTGCCGGATTCTCCTGACCCAAGTGTGTTGTTACTGAGGGGTGCCATGCCTCTCATATTCTCCCCCACCATGGCTCTCACAATATTTCCACCCCCTCTTCGGCTCAGTTCCCTGAGTCTTGGTGGGTGAGTATTAAGGCTGCTTTAATGTTGTGAGCTTAAGGGTTTTTGAGTCAAGATTCGTTGGTTACTGTCTCAATGGCTTATCCTTTGTTGATTGAATGGCTGTGGATGTGGGTCCCTTGTTGATCCAGTCATTCTCCACAGGGTTCCATATGGATCCTCCACTGTATTGCTGTGGTGGCTCCTCTCTTGCCAGGATCTCAGCTATCTGACTACGGTCAGATGGTAGGGTTAGGTGGGCCACAACTCTCTCGCTGCATCCTGAAAAATACAAACACAATCTCCATCGGAGAATGAGATCAGTATAGGTTAACAAATATACACCATTCTGAATTACCTAGATTCTATTTTTAGTAGCCTCCCCGTCAATTGCTCGCATAGTGCATCTTTTCTTGGGAGCCCAAGAGTACGGGATCTGGTGAATATTGCCCTGAATCCCCAGTTCCAATCAAGGGTTCCCCCTCACTGAGTGGAATATTTGGCTGATTTTAATAGCTGTTGATTGTCTCTCCCAGACCCAGGCTCCTCCATTGCACAAATGCTCCTTTCTTGGTTTGCTGTTCTCTCCCAGTAGGAGGTGTGGTCAGCCGCAGACTGTGTTTCATGCCAATGGTCTGTTTACTCCAGCTGTCACTATCTGCTTCCCCTGGCGACTTGTGTAGTGCCTTCCAGCACTGCAATAACTGCCATCGGGGTACTGGGCACCATTCCAGACTTCAAAGGTTCTCTCTATGCTGATCGATGGCATTCTGTTGTTTCTTCAGTAATAGGGTTTTGCCTCAGGCCTGGGGGGTGTTCAAGAGCTTTGATAGAATTCTGTCTTGTTTTTGGAACCTAATGGTTAACTTTGGTCAACAGCTCAGTGAGGGGAGGAACTGGTGACTGGGACGTGGGGTTGTCAAAGTATTCAATTATTCACAGGCATATACATTCACCCCTACTATTCATGGCCCCTCTTGCCAGTTGACACCCACTACTTGCTTTGTAGGTTACAGTATGCTCCTGAGGATTTTATGTTTTTGAACTGAATTTGGTTTAATCTCATGCTTAAGGCATTCCCCTCCCACCGTCCCTTACACTTCATTCATAACCTCTCACTTGTTTCTACTAGTCTGCATAGAGAAAATTATTATCCTGGTTAAGGACCACATATGAGGGAGAGTATGCAACATTCAATTCTCTGTTGTTTTGAGTGTTCCCTTAGTAAGATCTGCTCGAAGTCAGACCATTTTTTTCCTAAATTTCGATGTCATTTTTCCTTTCAGCTGAGTAGAATTCCATCATGGAAATATGCCACAGTTTTCCTGTGCATTCCTCCATGGATGGGCATTTGGGTTGATTCCAATTCTTGGCTATTATGAATTGAGCTGCTATAAATATAGTTGTACAAACTTTTCTGCATCGAGATGTGGCATCTTGCAGGTAGATGCCTAGTAGAGGGATAGCTGGGTCCATTAGTAGTTCTATGACCATTCTGTCTAGGAGTCTCCACACTAATTCCTATAATGGTTGAACAAATTTGCAATCCCACCAGTAGTAAATGGGGATTCATTTTTCCCTGCATCCTCACCATCAACAATTGTTGTTGGTTTTCTTTATGATTGCCATTCTGACAGGGGTAAGATGGTATCTAACTGTTGTTTTGATTTACATTTCCATGATGCTTAAGGATGATGAGCACTTTCTTAGAAAAGTCAAGGCCATTTGTGTTTCCTCCTCTGTGAATTCTCTCTTGAAATCAGTGCCCCATTTTGTGACGGGGCATTTTAGGTTTTGTTATTTTTTTGAGTTCTCTGTAGGCTCTGGAAATTAGGCCTCTGTCTGAGTTGTAGCTGGTCAAGATCATATCCCAATTTAAAGGGGGTCTACTGGCTCTGAGTATGGTTTGTTTATCCATACAGAAGCTTTTGAGCCTGATCCGGTCCCATTGGTTATGTGTTTGTTGTATTTCCTGGGATGCTGTGGATTTGCTCAGGAAATTTTTCCCTACTCCTATTTCATGTGGAGTTCCTCCTATTTTTTCTTCCAGGGTGTTCAGGGTTGCCAGATTTACATTAAGGTCCCGGATCCACTTGGAGTTGATTTTTTTTTTTTGCATGGTGAAAGAGTGGGTCTATTTTCATTCTTTTACAAGTGTTTATCCAATTCGTCCAGCACCATTTGTTAAAGATGCTATCTTTGGCCCAGCGTATGTTGTTGGCCCCCTTGTCAAAGACCAAATAACAGAAGTTACTTCCAATTAAAGCTGGGTCTTCAATCCTGTTGCCTTGATCCGTCTTTCTGTTTTCATGCCAGTACCATGCTGTATTTGTTACTATGGCTTTGTAGTATGTTTTGAAGTCAGGCATGGTGATACCTCCTCTGTAGGTTTGTTTTTTTTTTTTTTTTACTTAGAATAGTTTTAGATATCCGAGGCCCTTCAAAATAAATTTAGAGATTATATTTTTTATGAATGTGAAGAAAGAGTTTGGGATTTTTATCAGCATGGCATTGAATCTGTAAATCGCTTTTGGCAAGATTGCCATTTTTACTATATTGATTCTCCCTAAACATGAGCATGCAATATCTTTCCATCTTCTCACGTCCTCTATTTCCTTCTTGAGTTTTTCAATATTTTCCTTATATAAGTCCTTTACAACCTTGATTAGTGATATTCCAAGGTATTTGATTTTCTCTGAGGCTATAGAAAATGGGACAGTCTCTTTGATGTCTTTTTCGGTCTGCTTGTCTTCTGCATATAGAAAGGCTACTATTTTTGTGTGTTAATTTTTATATCCTTCCACATTGCTAAAGGCATTAATCACCTTCAAGAGGTTACTGATAGTATTCTTTGGGTCTGATACATAAAGTATCATGTCATCTGCAAAGAGGGATAGTTTAATTTCTTCCTTTCCGATTTATATCCCTTTTATGCCCTCCTGTATAATCGCTTGGGCTAGAACTTCAAGCACTATGTTATAGAGCAGTGGTGAGAGTTGGCAGCCCTGTTTTGTTCCTGAATTGAGTGAGAACTCCTTGAGTCATTCCCCATTGAGAATGATTTGTGCTTTAGGAGTTTTGTAAATTGAGGTATAGTCCATCTATTCCTATTCTTTCCAGAACTTTGAACTTGAATTGGTGTTGAATTTTGTCAAAGGCCTTCTCTGCATCTATTGAGATAACCATGTGGTTTTTGTGGTTGAGCCGATTAATGTGATGTATTATATTTATCGACTTACAGATATTGAAGCAACTTTGCATCTCTGGGATAAAGCCAACTTGGTCAGGGTGGATAATATTTTTCATGTAGCGTGGTATGTGATTTGATAGGATTTTGTTCAGGATTTTTGCATCTAAATTCATCAGAGATATAGGTCTATAGCTCCCTTTTCTTGTTGCATCCTTGCCTGGTTTGGGGATTAGGGCAATGGTAACTTCATAGAAGGTGTTTGGAAGCCTTCCCTCTTTTTCTATGCGTCTAACAAGCTTCAGAAAGAGTGGTTTCATCTCTGTGATGAAGGCTTGGTAGAATTCAGCTGAGAAACCATCTGGTCCTGGGCTTTTCCTTTTGGGAAGGTTTTTGATTATATCTTCAATCTCTGTGGTTGTGATATGTTTATTTAGTGCATTTATCTGCTCTGGGTTAAGCTTTGGCAGTTGGTAGGTGTCCAAACACTTATCAGTTTCTTCCAGGTTCTCTAATTTTGTGGAGTAGAGGTTATGGAAGTATGACCTGATGATTCCTCCAATGTGTTTGGAATCTGTTGTGATGTCACCATTGTCCTTTCTGATTTTGTTGATTTGGGCTTTCTCAGTCCTTCGTTTGAATAGATTGGCCAGGGGGTTGTCGATTTTATTAACTTTTTCAAAGAACCAACTCTTTGATTTATCTATTTTTTAATCATTTTCTTTATTTTCAATTCATTAATCTCAGCTCTGATTTTAATTATTTCCTTTTGTCTTGCGATCCTCAGGTTAGCTTTTTCCATCTGTTCTAATGAACTTTGACGGTTAGTTAGGCGATTGATTTGAGACCTCTCTGTCTTTGATATGAAGGCATTTAGTGCAATGAACTTTCCCCTCAGGACTGCCTTCATTGTGTCCCACAAGTTCTGATAAGATATGTTGTCATCGTTATTTATCACTGGGAAATTCTGAATTTACTCATTTATTTCTAGGATGACCCAATCATTTTTTTAGGAGTGAATTATTCAGGCTCCAGTACTTTGCGTATTTTCTGGATCCTGTTCCATTGTTAATTTCTACCTTTAATGCACTATGGTTGATATGATGCAAGGAACTATATTAATCTTCCTAAATTTGTTTAGGGAAGATTTCTGACCTAAGATATGATCAATTTTAGAAAAAGTCCCAACCACTGCTGAGAAGAATGTGTATTGTGTGTCTTTGGGGTTAAACATTCTGTAAATATCTGTTATCCGCAGCTGGTCAATGGTGTTATTGAGCTCCGTTACATCCCTGATGATCTTTTGTTTGGTTGATCTGTCTAGAGCTGATACTTGTGTGTTAAAGTCTCCTACTATGATGGAATCAGAGTCTATTTCTGCTTTATTTTTGAGTAGTGTTTCCTTTATGAACTGTGTTGCACCCAAATTTATTGCGTATATGTTGATGATGGTGATATCTTCCTGTTGGATCATTGCTTTGATGAGTAAGAAGTGACTATCATTATCCTTTTTAATTGATTTTGGTGTAAAGTCTATTTTGTCAGACATTAATGTAGCCACACCTGCTTGCTTTACTTCCACATGCCTGATAAATTGTTTTCTATCCTTTTACTCAAAGAAGATTGATGTCTTTAGAGGTACAGTATGTTTCCTTAAGGCAGCAGATGGAAGGATCCAATTTCCTAATCCACCCTGAAAGTCTGTGTCTTTTTATAGGCGAGTTAAGTCCATTTATATTCAGTGATATAACTGTGTTGTTTGCTTTAAGCCCTCCCATGATGAAGGGTTAATGGGGTTTGTTGTCTGTGCTGCTGTTATTTGCACACTGACTGTGATTGTCATGCTTTATCTTTGGTACTCTTCTGAGGTAGATTTCTTGTTTTTTCTGTGTGGGATATCTCTTGTAGGATCTTCGGAAATTTTGGCTTTGTTTTCAAATAGTCATAGAGCTGGTTTACTTTATGGAACACTTTCACTTCTCCATCTATCATGAGGGATAGCTTTGCTTGGTACAGTAGTCTAGGTTGAAAGCCATACTTCTTTAGGCCCTGAAAAGCATTATTCCAAGCCCCTTTGGCTTTCATGGTTTCTAATGATAAGTCTGAGGTAAGTCTGATGGATTTTCATTTATAAGTTATGGTTTCCTTTTCTCTAGCAGCTTTGAGTATTTTCTCTTTGCTTTCTATGTTAGGCATCTTAATTAAAATGTGTAGGAGAATTCCTCTTCATGTCCTGTCTGTTTGGAGTCCTCTGGGCCCCTTGAAAGTTGAGTGGGCTTTCTCTTGTTAGATATGGAAAGTTTTCTTGAATAATTCTGTTGAAGATATTTCCTAAGCCCTTAGCCTGGACTTCTTCTCCCTCCGGGTTCCCCATGATTCTAATATTGGTTCTCTTTATTGTATCCCTTAGATCCCTCAAGTTTTGCTCACTTGATTTCTTGAATTTATTGAAACCTATGACATCCTTATTAATTCCTTCTGCCTTGTCCTCAAGGTCTGAGAATCTGTCCTCTAGATTGTCAACACTTGGACTGATTGATTAATTGGAGGTTTTTAACAACTCCGTTTCATTTTTTGTTTCTGCTATAATTTTTTTTATATTCTCCAGTTCTTTGGTGAGTTCCAATTTTCAGTCTATATTTGTTTTTGCTAGGGATTCCTGAAAATCATTTTTAAGTTTTCTTAAGTCCTCATCAAATTTAATCAATTTATTGTCTAGCTCCTCCCTTAGTTTTTTTATCTTCAATTCACTTAATGTGTTTCTGAATTCATTCATATTTCTCTCCATTAAATTCAGTCTGGAGTCTATGCTTGAGTTGGTGAGCTTTATCTCATTCCTGTGTTTTTTCAAAATTTCCATATCAGCCATTAACTGCTTCATTTTTGCATTGCAGTTGTGGTCATTAGTCATATTATTCTCTTTTTGGGATTGTATTTTTGTTGACTCCACTTCCTTGTCACTTTCCTGTTCCATAATGGGACTAATGGTGATATCTGTCTTTGATTTCTGTGGGTTTTTTCATTGGTTTCTGCCCATGCCCAGGTAGGGGAGTGGGACTCAGGCACCCTGGAGAGTGCTCTTCAGCCCACTTTACTTCCAGTGTAATGATCACCAGGTTTGATCTTAAACAGAGGTCTTTCCTGTTAGGGCATTCTGCCCCCAGACAGGCTTAGATCTTTACCCGCCTGGATCCCTCTGTATGTGACTGTTTAGTCTAGAGCCACCTCATAGGCCCCTGTCCCTGATTGGTATGCTGTAGTAGAATCAGCCCCAGCCCCTCAAACTATAGAGCCTATTGTCTTCCCTCCTGGCAGTGGCATGTGATCCCTGGTACTCGCCAAGAAATCCTGTGCCCTCCTGGCAGGTACCCATCTGAACCGGCCTCTGCTGAGTTTCCCAGGTATCTGCCTGAGGTCTGGCCCCAGAACCAAGCTAGGTCAGTTTGCCCAAGGATCATGTCTGCCTGTATATGTGTGTGTGGGGGGATGGGGGGGTTTGGAGAGAAGTGCACCGGAGGATCGGGTGCTGGAGGGTAGGGGCCCCAAGAGGGAAAGGTGCTCAGCTGGCACGCAGGCTCCGAGGAGACAATGGCAGGAGCTTGGGGTGGGGGAGGGGTCAGCTCTCCGTTCCTCTGCGGAAAAGAGAGCCGCTGTGGAACCTTGTCTGTGCTAGTATAGGAGTTTAGGAAAGGGTGGGATTGGGTTAATATCCGGCTGGTATCCAGGGTTTGGATCTCAGCTGGAAAATCAAACCTTTACGGAGAGAGTCCTGGCTACCCTGTTAATCATCCACCATCTTGCTCCACCCCCCTCAGGCCATATTCTTAAAGCAAACATACTGCATAATGTAAATGAGTGAGATGAGAAATGGACATAAGAATCTTGTCAAGGATGAACTAAGTAAACAATTTTCAAAAACAACACTGTAGTGCAGTCTTCAAAATAGGTAGGTAAGGACACAAATGTAAGTTACTAATCCTGCTTTTATTTCTAATTACTGTGTCCTTTCAAAATAACTGAAGGAGAGTGGTATTCAACTTTTCAAAAGTGAGTTACCGTGGAATTATCACTAAAGTTCTTCATCCTTCAGACCGTTAGGATGCTATGGCATGATCACTCTTTCATGCTTCTTATAGTCTACTGTGGCTTTGGGGATCAAGGGGAGGAAGTTCAGCAGGTGGACTTGATATCACAAAGATTTGTGGTACTGCAATTTTCAAACACTTACAGCTCAGAAAATAGCACAGAGCTAAAAGGTGTTTTTTTTGCACATCTCCTTCTCATTTGACTATGTTCTGAGTTTCATTTCATTAGAAATGTGAAATGTGAACAGGCTTTAAAGAAAAATAGCAAAATGATATTTTCATATAGTTCTGTCATAATACTTAACAAATGACTGTGATACAGGAATGTAAAGAATAAAATCAAATACTCTGTATAAGGTTTTTTAAATGATTACTTTTGTTTTACAATTGAAGATGAACTCTCCTGAGAAGATAAATGATCCCATAGGATGCATTAAAATCAGAGAAAATTATTATGGTAGAGACAGGATGGACCACATACAATGTCTATCCAACATGGATATGTAAATACTGAGCTCATGTAATTCAAGAACCTTCATGGTTCAATCAACTTCAACCACCCAGCTACAAAATCAGAACTTAGATTACATCTATCATTTCCCACAGTTAAAACATTTCCTACAGGAGCTGAATATTTAGGAGGATTTTTGGTTAAATGTTGACTATATTACTATCAGTCAGAAGATTTAATAGCAGTTAATACTTGATAATGGTGTTCACTGTGTGCCTAAAGTGTTCTAGACTCTTTGCTAAATGTAGTCTTAATGACTCATTTGATCATTCCAGAAATCCTATGAGGATCCTTCCATTATCTATTCTTGTCTCACAGGAGGGGTAACAATGCTTCAGTTCATACTTTTAATCAATATTAAAGATTGAATTTCACCCAGACAACATAGGTCCAAATTCCATGAACCCAGTTGTGAAAATTCTTCTGGCCTTATGTTATAAAAAAATACACTGCTAAAGTGGATATGGCATCTTGTATAATTACAAATATTTCAGATAATGTTCATTATTTTTCAGATATTTAATGTATTTTGTATATGTCTTTTATATGTCTTTTTATATGTCTTTTGTATCATGAAGCTCATTCAATCATTCAACATATAGGGCTTTGAGAATTTATCACATGTACAAGAATTGTACTTGTGTTAAAAATTTATAAAGGGTGACAAAATTAAAAATACTCCCCAACATGATTAAATCTTTTCATGTAAAGTATAACTAATGCCATGACTAACTAAAATTCTTAGCTATTACATATTTAATATGGATCAGTCTTTATGCTAGACATATATTTTCACCTAATTTCAAAACAAACTTAGTGACAAATCATATTTCACAATTTAGGCAACTGATAAAACTGAGTTTTGAAAACACAGCCAAATTAGCCATAGTAACAAAGGAAGTGAGAAAAATAGTATTTAAATCCAGGTCTCTGTTAGTAAAAACTCCATTTTATTCCTACAATTGAATTCCTACTCAAACATTCCAAATCTAAGGAAAAAGTAAAACTTATGTGATTTTCCTCTTGAACTTAGGTAGGGATTGTTCTTTCTAAATAGTCATCAGACTCCACTATTAAATCTCTTCACACAAGTCTTATAGATTCTTAGAATTTTCACAATTTCCCCTTATCTGATAGTAAGAAACAAACTTGAAGTTCAACTTCCGCCTTTACACTTAAAGTCTGTTTACATCAGGTTTTTTTCTATTTAGGCTCCCCAAGATAGTATAGAGGGGAGCTTACCAGAGGAGGGACACAGAATTTCTGGTGTCAGGAGAGATGACCAGCCAAGTAGAGGAAATAGAGGAGGCTTCTTCCTTAGACCTCTATTTCTAATTTTATTGTGGTGGGCTTTACCTCCAGGATAAGATGAGTCCAATAGAGAGCTGATTGGTCCAGGCTCAGGAAGAGGCTAGCACATCTGATTAAGGGGTGCTGTCACTATGACATGAGACTGGGTCATACTTTGTATACCCCTTGGGCCGATCCCTAGCTAAATATCTGAAAATAAATTTATACCTGAATAATTCCCCCTCATTATGAAGTTTTGAAAATCATCCAATACATACATTTACAAACATTTTAACTGATTATAATAAAAATATACAGTTTACAAGTTTAGGAATAGGAGTCCCATATGCTACATGTATGCAAAGGATATCATTTCAATACTAATGCTACTCATGTTGCTGAAACTATTGTTTGTTTCATTTTTATTATGTTATAATTGTATGTATTTATGGGATTCAGTACCATGTTTTAGTGCTTATATACAGTATATAATGACCACATTCTAGTAATGAGTATATATGTGATCTCAAATCTTAGAATACCTTTTTGCAGGGTATATTCATAATTCTTTATAGTTATATTGTAATAATGCTGTTTTACCATTAACTATAATCACCCTATTATGTAATAATACCCAAGAACTTACAACTTCTATCTTTAACAGGCTGTTTCTTTTTTTTTAATTATTTTTTTTATTGTCCATAATGAGTTACAACATTTAGTGGGCAAACAATGAGTTGTTATCCCCAATTCCCTTCCCCACTCCACTGGATAACCTCCTCCATGGTTCGTCTGGATCAGTCCTTGTGATAGGGGACCATGGATAGCCTAGTATTCAGCCAGGTTCTCCTGGCCATGCCTCTGGATAATCTCCCCCACCACGGCTCTCACAATCTTTCCGCCCCCTCTTCCGCATAGTTCCCTGAGTTGTGGTGGATGAGTAATAAATTTGCTTTAAGGTTGTGAGCTTAGGGGTCTTTGTGTCGAAAATTGTTGGTTTCTGTTCCACTGGCTAATCCTGTGTTGATTTAATGGCTGTGGCTGTGGGCTCCTTGTTCATCTCGTCATTCTCTGCGGAGTTCCATTTGTATCCTCCATTGTATGACAAAATCATACAATGTGGTGGCCCCTCTCTTGCCAGAATCTCAGCTATCGGCCTACGGTCGGTTGGTAGGGTTAGATGAGCCCCAGCACCCTCGCTGCATCCTGAAAGATACAAACACAATCTCCATCAGAGAGTGAGATCAGTGTAGGTTAACAAATATACACAATTTAGGATTACCAGGATTCGATTTTTAGTAGCCTCCCTATCAATTGGTCCCATAGTGCATCTTGTCTTGGGAGCCTAACAGTACGGGATCCGGTGCCTATCGCCCTGAATCCCAAGTTCCAGACAAGGGGACCCCCTCACTAAGTGAAAAATTGGCCGAATTGAAAGCTGTTGTCTCCCCCAGGCCCAGGCTCCTCCAATACACAAGTGCTCCTTTCTTGGTTTGCTGCTCACTCCTATTAGGAGTTGTGGTCAGCCTACTCATAACCACCAATTGTGTTTCCTGTCAGTGGTCTCTGTTTAGTCCAGCTGTCGTTGATCATTTTCCCCTGGCAGCCTGTGCAGTGCCTTCCAGCACTACACTAACTGCCTTCTGGGGGCTGGATACCATTCTGGACATTGAAGGGTTTCTCGATGCTGATCGATGCAGTCTGTGGTTTCTTCAGTAACAGGGTTTTGCCTCAGGCCTGGGGAGGGCACTCAAGAGCTTTGACAGAATTCTGTCTTGTTGGATTCTCATGAGTTGCTTTGGTCAACAGCTCAGTGAGGGAAGGAACCAGTGGTTGGAACCAGGGGTTGTCAGGCTGGTCTAATTAATCACAGGCTTCAACTCTGTCCCCTACTACTACTCATGGTCCCTCTTGCCAGGCGACGCTCACTACTTTCTCAATAGGTTACAGTATGCTCATAAGGATTTTATGTTTTAGAACCTAATATGGTTTACCCTCATGTTTAAGCCATTACTCTCCCCCATCCCTTACCCCACATTCATAACGTCACACTTCTTTTTTCTAGTCTGCATAAAGAAAACGGTTATCCTGGTTAAATACCACATATGAGGGAGAATATGCGACGTTCTATTCTCTGCTCTTTTGAGTGATCACTTAGTAAGATCTGTTCAAAGT